>WYDF02286698.1:0-10705 GCA_009867245.2 Adranes taylori
AGCCAAATCGGTTCAGCCATTCTCGAGTTTTGTGCTTAGCAACACATTTAGCCATTCATTTTTATTTATATAGATAGTCGCTAATTATGATATAACCACACGCCGCATATGAATTGTAAGACTGTCGCACAGTTCAACGGCCAGCAGATAAGTGTTCTGGGAACAGCAGTGTAGTTTACTCATGTTTACTCAGTGTCGTTTACTAGACATTAGTTTTCATTTGCTCACATATATATTTTTAACTTATACAAATGTACATCTTTTTTCGAATGATATCATATTAAGACCTTCTAGACTTTTCTAGAAGATGTCATCTTTATTTTAATTGAACAGCTGCTTCAACCAATTGATGTAAAATAAGATGTCATCTTGATTTTAATTCAACAGTTGCTTCAACCAATTCATATTTTGTGGGCCAAATATCACAGTTTACTACAGTTGCCACAGTTTTTTAGGATTTAAGAATAATGACAATAGATGCCTAATTATTATTGATTGCGCGTATCCGCCATTTGCAGAAATTATGACTGAATACAAGAAAATTTAGAACTACACTAGACAAATTTTAGTTATACGAGGGTGATTTGACCTAAATCTAGCCTAAGTAAGAAAACGCACGATTTTTGTTTTTTTTTTCATCATATATTTTTCAACATAAGGCAATACACTTTTCAAGACGACTTCCCAACTTCTTCATTTCTTCCGAAAAGTAATTTTGCTCGTGCTCTTCAAAACAGTGGAAAGTTTCTGCCATCACTTCATTGCTTGTTGCAAAACGGCGTCCTCAGAGTCATTTGTTTAGGTTTGGGAACAGGAAGAAGTCGCAAGAGGCTAGATCTGGTGATTACGGTGATTGCACGACGACCGCTCTGTGAGCGGGTGCGCAGTCATGATGGAACAGAACTTTTTTGCAAGTCTAATCGGGGCGTTTTTCTTCAATTCGAAACGGTCGAATAATGTCACTTATCAACTGCGTAGTAATCGTCAGTTATGGTTTTACCCTTTGCCAAGTAATCAATAAAAATAAGAACAGTCGCCATCACCTTACTGGCCGATCGGGTTATCTTTGCCTTCTTCCGTGGCCTTCGCCGCTTTTTCTCCACTGCTTGGACTATTTCTTCGTCCTCGACATGTAGTAATGGACCCACGTTTCATCAACAGTGACGTATCGATGATAAAAATCCGTTTAATCACGTTTTATGTTCGCCTAACGTTTCTTCGAATCCGTCACACGTTTGCGTTTTTGGTCGATAGTGATTAAACGCGGCACCCACCCTTTGATAGCCTTTTCATATCCAAAGGTTTATGTATGATGGCGTGTACACGCTGAGCTGATATGTTTGCAGCCTTTGCTAGCTTACGGATTTTGATTTGACGGTTTGCCATAATCATATCATAGATTTTGTAGACGATTTCTGGTATAGTGACGATATTTGAGCGCCCTGGATGGTCATCATCAAAAGCACTCGTAGTACCATGAACAAATTAAGCTTTCCAAAATTTTACTGTTGCTAGCGACCTTGCAGACTCGCCATACAGCATCCAGTTCGTCTTTGATTTCTGCATTGTTTTTCCCTTTCTTATGATGTAACTTAATTACTGAACGATATTTGACTTTTCTCCATTTTTCACAAGACACAAAAGTTGCTTGCTTGTAACGGCTGTTAAAACCAGACTAATTGTTCTATTTGCTTCAAATTTTGACAGACGTCATTTGTTGGATGACAGCTGTCAAAACCGTTTTTTAAACTATGGGGTGTAAGGTTGCGGTTGATTGAGGAGAATTATTGGAGTGGAAAAGTCAACACCGAGTGAGATAGTTTTGCAAGAATGTGGAAAATATAAATGTTGGAATAAAGGAAAAGTTAATGAAGTATGAGAGAAAGGTTATGGTGGATGAGAATGTAAGATTGCTGAAAATAGTTTATTGAAAAGTCTGGAGGGGTAGCTGTTTGAATGAATGGACAAAAGAGAGCAACGAAGTGTATGAAAGAATAGGATGGTCTATGGAAAGATGATTCGAGAAAATGTGTGATATAGGCGAAGCTGTAAATGAAGTTCTCTAGGTATCTTTGTCGATTTGACACGCGCTTTTGACTCCATAAATCATGAGATACTTCTAAATAAGTTGTATTTATACGGAGTAAGAAATCAAGCCCTTGAATGGCTGCGTTCGTATTTGACTGCTAGAGTAAATCTCGCTTCTCGACGCATATTCGGGTAGTCGCGTCGAGTCAGGATCTCTTATTTTAAATGCGGGTCTACCACAGGGTGGAATTCTTGCTCCTCTTTTATTTATCATTTATGTGAATGACTTATTAACCATATCCAACAATATTAACAATAACACGGTAATAAATTATGCTGATGATACTAACTTGATTATCAGAAGTCTAAACCTCAATCAATTAATAGAACAGAGCTCGCTATTAATGCAAACACTCAGCAACTGGTTCTCAACACGTAAATTAGCTGTAAAGCCAGCTAAAACTTCAATCATGTTAATCATCAGAATACCTTCTAGCATGCTTATATGTAATATCTCGTACGACTGCAGTAACTATGTGAAGTTACTCGGCATTTATATTGACAATCAGCTTAACTTCAAATTCCATATTGAACTTCGAAATAAACGTGTGAGTCGAGTGTGTTATGCACTTAAAGTTCTAATTAGAAACACACATAAAATTGGGAAAACTTTCTACTACGCGAACATATATAATATTCTAAAATATGGTATTATATTTTGGGGTAGTCCAGTAGATTTTATTAAAATTTTTAGACTGCAAAAGCGTGCCGTACGATTTTTTTTTTTTTCTATGAAGTCGATAGAGAGTTGCAGAGGCATATTAAAAGCAACTAATCTACTTATACTGCCAGCCATATATATTCTAGAATGTATGAAATTTTTCTGGAAACATGAGAAGAACAACTTCTTTCCAATGTTCATAACACTCGAGACAATCAAGTATATAGTTATCCCATCCATAAATCGGCGCTTTTTATGCATGTCTAAAAATCTTTAATCACTTGCCTTTAAACATAAAATAATCCGATTCCTGTAATGTTATGAAGAATCAGCTAATAAATTTATGTTAATTGGAACAATACTCCATCATAGACTTGTTTACAAGCACACAACGTAGTCAAGATCAGTTTTATTATCGTATTCAAGCATTTAGAAGAATAAAAATTCGTGACGCGATTTAGACGAAAGGCGCAAGTCCGGCTAGGCTAAATGAGGTGGGATAGAGATGTGCGGTTTTAATTAGTCGGACGGAAGGGGATAGAATTTGCAGTGGACACTCGGAAGCATTGATTTGTACTGGCGATAAAGGGTGGGGTTTGGGTGATCCATATAATCAACATATTTGGATGCTCGCATTTAGTTGAGTTTCAGTTTAAAAGTTTAAAGGATTACTTGCGAATAAGTTTTAAAAACTAGGAAATTTTTAAACTATTTAAAAAAAATAGATTTTACTTTAGATAGTTATATTGTTCTGTGAGTTTAACGTATTACAAATGGCAGACGTTCAAATGTAAGGTATTTATTTATTTTAAACTACTGATTAGGGTATTAAAAACCTTTAGTTCTTTTGATGTATTCTTAGTAAATTATTTTATTTTATTGTGACTAAATTTCCATTTCAGAACAAGCTAACAAATAATTCATCTTTACTTAAATGTTGTCTTCCGTGTTGTACATTTATTTGTGTATCAATAATACCGATGGCGTATTAATCTTTGTGAAAGTTTATTAGATCAATATGGTTTTGCATTTTATTATGTGGGATCTTCGATCCTAATAAATGTTTACTTCCGATTCGAAGGAAAATGGGCTTTAAATGGTTTGAATGGGCTATAACTGAATTGAATGGGCTTTAACTGGTGATAGAATTTATTCATCTAGTTAAAGTCCTCCCCAGTCCTCAGTCACGAAAATAACCGTGACAATATCAATAAGGTTATTATGATTAATAGCTTGAAAATTTCAAGTAAAATAAGGGCAGTTACTTTGATAAATTATTATGACATGGTAGTCAGTAATCATATTACCAGTAATGTAACACCAGTAACTGGCAATAGTATCAATGATGTTAGCTAATGCCTTTCCTGCCAAGCTATTTTTGTAATAAAACAAAATAATACTACTAAGGTATAATTTTTAATTTCAGGTGCGAACACTTTTTGTCAGCGGTCTACCAATGGACGCAAAACCTAGAGAATTATATTTATTATTCAGAGCTTATGAGGTGAGTAGTCATTATTATTTTCTCGTATATTTCTTTATAATAAGATCACACTAAGTGTTAAATTTGGTGAGCGTAATTGACAATACAAACAGCCGATATAAAACAGTAATTCACTTGGAGTAGCATATTTCAAAATTAGTTTTTCAGTTTTTTTTTTTTTTATATATTTCGTATTGATATATCTTATTGTGCTCCCGGTTTCGTTTGAGGCCATTATCAAAGTATCAATAAATTTATTTATTTATTACTACTATTATCAGCAAGGGCTGTTTGCGGAATACTACTGTCCCTGATCGTTTAGTCACACCAGCCTAATATATCTGTGTCTTGTACCAGTTTCAATATTTTCTGGTAAGAGCGCTTTTGTACTAATTTAGATTCAAATGCCTTGCTCTAAGTAGGTCTCCCCTTCTGGATCCCAACGCTTGACACTCACATAAGACATGTTGAGCTGTCTCGCTTTCCTCCAGACACAGCCTACACTCTACGTCAGCAGTATTTAGACCAATTTTCTTCATATCAGATGCGTGTCCTGTTAACAGGTCAGTTATCATTTTGATGGTATTCCTACCAAGTTTCAGCAAATCTGAGGTTTTGTTCTTAAAGGGCTTCTCTATAAGACTCGTGTTTTTAAATGGCCCAGTTTCTTATTGCTTCTCTAATGGAACTAGTAGAGCCGGCTCCGAACCTGTGAACTGTGTGTTAGATGCCTTCTTTGCTATAAATAGTTAAATAAATTTATTTCATATATTGATATAATTTTTATACATTATCATCGTAGATCGTACATTAGAACATTTTGGATGGGTTGTCCAGTACTCAAATAACTACTACAATATCGGAAAGAAGTCAAGTTGTTTTAGAGAAGTTTCAAATATCTCGATATAGAATTTAGATCGGCTTAATACTTAGATTCTTCCTCCATAATAAATATTATTATAATGCTATTATAAGTTATGAGTTTATCATAATAAATCCTCCATTATAAGTCATCCATAATACTATAAGTTTACAAAATTTTTATTTTGTATTGAAAAGTTAGTTTTAAAGAAATTGCTAATTGTTAAAAAAACATGATTTATCGTGAAAATAAACCTGTTCCACATATATCTTATATTTGACATGTTGCGTACGGTAAATTAATACTTGGAAAAATATATAAAAAATAGATTAAAAATTTCAGAGTTTTATCTTTCAATCCATGTAAAGAAAAATCTGAAGCAATTTATGATTAATGTGAAAAAAAAATTAAATATTGATGTTTATAGTACAAACATATTTTTTAGGGGAAAATGAAACATAACATAAATTGCCAAGATTTACTACTCAGAGGTATCTGATTCCTTAACATTTGATTAAAATTAAAATTTGGAACGACCACGTTCTTAATTCATCCTCACTAAAAACTTACAGAAAAAGTACAATCACTTTAAATAAAACAATATATATGTTGGTACTGTGTGTTAGCCGCGTGGCATCGCATATGATACAGATAAAAGGCGCCACCGATAGATATTATGGGTATATAGCTTTCCTTCTTTATCTACATTTCTAATTTTATCTAATTTTACTAAGATTAGAGAATTCCGTTCGTTTAATCATTGGTTGACCCTAGAATTTACGTTTCAATTATAGTTTCATCTATTTTCGATAATTCTACAAGTATATAGGTATTCAATAAATTTATTTTATTTATCGAGTATTTAGTCTTCTTGTTTTTCTTCTTTTTTTCCTTATGTTTTTCTCTATATTTTCCCTTCACCTGTTTGTTAAAAATTCTAACAAGGTTACTCTTATTAAACTATATATTACTATTATTAAACTAGTTTCAATACGTTTACATTCATGCTTGCTCTTGCTCGTGCTCCATCGATTGATATGACGACAATTTTATCCAATGGAATTGATAAATTCTCCAACATCGACATTAGTTCTTTGTACAGGTCTTTACCTATTATGGTTCCTTTCATTCGACTCAATGAACCTAATTCTTCAGTTATATTAAAATTCGAAGCGATTTCTCTTATAAATATTCCTACTTGTGATTTGTCACTGATGTTACAGCTTTCATAAAGTGCCAAGGAGCAGCATTCATATTTGTGAATACGGTCACCTAAAGTTACAATTATCTTTTCAGGGTCTTCAGTTGTAAATCTTGACAAATTAATTTTGAAAATAATATCCTTTTTATCAGGAAAGGCCATTTGTGCAACAGCAGTTAAACATTTCTCCCCATGAGCAAATGGTTTCATCTTTTTGGCTAAAATTTGACTATTGATGAAGTTCAATTTGTTGTTAGATTAAATTGAACTAATAAAACTAATTTGATTTATTTACAAATTATTTACAAAAATTACATGATAATAAAATCATACTATTTCATGATTTACATGAACAAGATAATAAATAGATAATAATCAGTAATCACATGTTCATCTAATAATAATATTTCTTGAATAATGTTTATCTCGAAATCACATACTCGAATTGCATATTGTTTTGCTTACTAGCGTCATTGTTGTAAACATCTTCAGCTATGCAAAGAGCGCACACTTTTCGTATTGTTTATAACCCGTGCATCAATTGACAATTGATTATTAAACAACTTTAGAATTTGATTTATCACCTTGATTAATGTTTTTCTATTACAACTGTTTCATAAAGTTTGTTTACACATTTAAACTATAACGCGTATTTTCTTAACAACACTTTTATTATAATTTAATATACAAGTATTCATCGAATAGTACCACACGCCTCTCCCCCCGATAGAAAATTTTTTGCAACATTGAAACAGCGAAAAATTTATCAGGAAGATAAAACAAAATATTTTCTTTTATTCTTTATTCAGGATCGGTCAGTTGTGAATTTCAACACTTTGGGTATCTACTTTTATCAGTAAATTGGGATCTTTGAACTGTATTACCTTATACGGACCTAGCAAGAACTTTTACTAAATTTTGATTATGATTAGTCAAACTGTTGCCAAAACAAATAAGATCATCTATATAGATGAAGCAACTTTCATAATTCAACACACACATTGCAATTATCATCGCCTTAGGAAAAGCATTTGAACTAATTTTCAATCCCGTGCACAATCTAGTCAACTGATACTGCCCTCGATCTATTGTAAAAGCTGTGTATTATTTTTGAGTTCTGATCTAACTCTATTTGATAATATCCTTGCACAAGATCTAAATACAAAAAATATATAGCTCCTTATAAGGAATCAATGATCGTCTGTATGTCCTCTAGAGGAACTTATCGTCCTCCAAAAGACGGTTCCAGAGTCTAACATCTATCACTGTCCTAAATGCCTTGTAAATCCGGTTTTTCGTGACCAAAACTAAAGGTGAAGACCACGCGGAACGCTCCTCTTCAATAATACTTTGCTTAAGTATCTTATCAATTTGCTCATGTATCTCTGCCTTTTGAGCGTGCGGTATATGATAAGGCTTAAAATACACAGTACTTGCATTCTCTTTTACTTTTATATCTTGAGTCAAAATAAAATTAGTAGTAGTTAACTTATCCCCTGGTGAAAAGAAAATATTATCAAACTTCGCACAAATCTTCCGCATTGCATCTTCCTCGTTCATTGGAATATCCACATCTTCGAATTTTTTTTATTTTATCTCAAAATTCCGTGCATTCTAAATCTTTTGGTTTATAAACACGTAACCTAACTTCATGGGCATTTGTATTAAGTGTCTTTGGTCGCACTTGATTGTGTTTCAGCCATACCAACACTCCTGCAATAAAAACACCTTCTCCTTACTGTTTTGGTAATATTACACATTCTTCCGTATAACTTACATCCATCCTGCATACTTTCTCACATCTAGCTGGAATAGTTATAAACTCCTCTTTTGGGGATACTATTGGAACTACAATATTTTCTCCTTTGTAATCAAATGTAAAATTTTTATAATCAGTTACGGCGTTATATTTACTAAGAAAATCTAACACTAACGAAATATCCATATTATGAATTAGTTTTTCCATAATATTGTACTTATGAAATATCTCATATCCTGATATCGACAATTGCAACGTTAATTCACCTAATGAATATTGCATTTTATCGCCAAGCCCTTGAATTTTGCATTTTACTGCACAATATATGCTACTTTTGTTTTTTGTACTACGTTATTTGATACTAAAGAACTTGTCGAACCCATGTCAACAACTACTGACATACACTGACCTAGATAATATGCTTGTATGAAATTTGATAATTCATCTTTAGCGACGAGAAAAATTTCTATCCGTTTTAATATAATTTATAATTTAATATACAAGTATTCCTCGAATACTACCACAGACTAACAGTGTAACTAGCTTTCACTACTAAAAATCTGATGATGAACTTTGTGTATATTTTGTAGTATCCTGATTCAATGTATCCTTTTGCATTTGGCTTTAAATATTTTAATAATTTGTCTCATGCTTTGTCTTATAATGCCGTTGAATATTATATCTCGTTTATGATTACTGAATCTAAGCATAAAAGGCAAAGAGCTTTATCTTTCAGTAGAGTGAAAAAATGATCCAATTTCCATTTTTCATTAAAACATTAAACTGTTGGTTTTTTTTTTTTTGTTTTCTGGTAGAAAATATTTGCAAGTAAAACAATTGTACAAGTGTTTATAAATATATTATAAATACAAAATACACATAAAAATTCTATGATTTGTGAAAACACACTTGGAGAACTATCTCGAAACAAGCAATTTGTAAAACTGACCAGAAAGTAATAACAAAAACATATTTAACAAGATTCTTTTTCTTCTTTATATAATTATTGAAGGTCGGTATGCTTTCGTCATCTTAAGCCTAGCGCCGTGCAAAAAAGCAACATAAAAAATTAGAAAAGTATGTCTGATACCAGAGACATACGAAAGACTTGTATAATAAACAATGTTATGACGACAATGAGCATAAAAAGCGATTTAAAAGAATATAATAAAATTAACGGAAGAACACTTAAAAAAAATTAATCAATGTGTATAATAATAAAATGCTTCGCAAAATACTGATATTTAAAGATTAACAAATTTCAAAGGTTAATAAAAGTAAATATAACATGGAGCCCACCATATCGCGAACCACCGCGCATGGCGATCACGGTCAATTTGCTTTGAACAGGATTAGGCATATAAATCCCCTCCAAAATGTGAAATACCCTTTGACTTATGTCGCTTGTCGATGAAGTGTTTGCGCCACATATGCGTAGCGTCAAACGAGGCCGCTCGGTGTAAAATTTCATAACAAGAAATGGCGATGCATAATTTTTGGAAATGATGGAAATGATCAGTGTCTATCTATGATGGCGGCATCCTTTCCAAAAATTAAGTTAACACGTCTAGGGTACAATGAGGCTGCGTGGTAGTGTAGGAATGTCTAAAAGTCAAAATGTAAAATCTTTGAAGGGTCGCACGAGAAGGTGAGGCGGTTTAGATGAAGAAAGTCACGTGGAAATAAACTACCATTATAAAAGAAGCATACAATAAATTATTAGAGTTGACTGATTCCGGAAATAGCAGCAGTTATTTTGAATAATACTCTTTTTATTTAAAAAAGAACTGAAAACTGAAATATTTGGTATATATAAAATTGTTTTGCAATTCATAAGCATATAAATTTGTGAAATCTTTAAAATGCATAAGTTTACATAATATTAAATACAACAATTTATTTTAATGTGTATTTCTAATTTTATACATTATTAACCAATTATTTATTGGTTTCAAACTGTCAATTGAATCCGCATTTGATTTTAACTACTTTCCTTCCGCCATCTCCGACTTCCTCGACTTCCTCCGTCTTCTCACAGTTATTAATCATCCTCCTCATTATTGCCTTTTCTGGATCACTATAATCGATTTGTGAGTTTAATTGATTTATGAGTTTCGTTTGCAGATCCGGCTCCACTAGCATGTCCGTCAACGAGAGGAAAACCACCAGCACCTACTTCTACACCTCCTTTAATGTTGGGCTTTGTGTCACTGCCACCTAGTGCTTTAATACTTTCGGTTGGAATTTTCTTTTCAGTTTTGTAAGTTTTGTTCCGTGATTCATCTCCATTGGCAGATTCATCAACAAGAGGAAAACCACCAGCACCTACTTCTACGCCTCCTTTAATGTCAGTACCACTTAGTGTTTTAGCAGTTTCGGTTACATTTTTCTTTTCAATTGTGTAAGTTTTATTCCCAGATCTATCTCCATTGGCAGATTCATCAATAAGAGGAAATCCTCCAGCACCGACCTCTACGCCTCCTTTAATGTTAGACTTTTTGTCACTGCTACTTAGTATTTTACTACTTTTGGGTGCATTTTTCTTTTCAGTTGTATGAATGTTGTTCCGAGATCCATCTCCATTGGCAGATTCATCAACAAGAGGAAAACCACCAGCACCTACTTCTACGCCTCCTTTAATGTCAGTACCA
>WYDF02286709.1:0-10291 GCA_009867245.2 Adranes taylori
ATAATCGTTAACTTAAGATAATCGTATGAGCGAAAAAATTTGTGTAAAGCAAACCTTTTACTTGGGCAAAAGATTGGTATGTTACCATTCTAACTTGGTAAATATGTTTTTCTGCAAATGTTGACAAAAACAACTTTATTAAATCTAGTTATTTGGCGCCACTGTAATAGTGCGTGTGATTTTCAATTGTGTTACATCAAATGTATATATATATAAATATATAAAAAAAAGAAGAAAATGAAATTTGCATAGTGTTGGCGTCAGCGTGGACGACATAAAAACGCAAACTACGATCTTGGTCGTCCGAGTTTTAGAAAATCATGTTTTAGACCTTCGTCCTTCAATGGAGTGAACGGAAGAGATTGTCTATTGAAATAGAAAAAAAAACTACTACTATTCAAAATTCCCCTAACCTCTACTCTAATATTTCGATTCATCTCCTTCTTCGCTGTTTGTTCGGATTCTTTTCAATGCGGTGGTCAAAACAACTGTCACCTTCTTAGAAATGAAACGGTGCATATATTTTATGACGAGATGTGTTTAGAATATCATAGGAACTTTTATGTTGACATTCAAATTACAGGGATGTTAATTTAACAGTAAAATTTAAAAAAATTGTAAATGTGTCTTCCACCCCATCTTCCATCCAACTTTCCTACGCAGGAAGATTAAATATCTTTCATATGTGATTTATGAAAGATGTAAATTATGTTGATTAATAAATGCAGAAAAATTACATTTATTATGCTTAATAAAACTTATACCTTTTAATTTTCGTATTTCAGACCTATTAATTTTTAAATGTGTTAAGATTTTGTATGCTGAAATTATTCCTAATATGTTGTTCAAAGCGTTTAACAGGATTTTCTCTGGTGACTGCAGATTCATTAAATCTGCAGGCTTAAGATATTATTGGCCGATCATAAAATGTTCTTAATAATTGATTCAAACTTTCATATCATTGAAGGTAACATGTGCTGAAGGAGATATCTAGAGAATGGAAGCCGGGGCTTCTATACTCCAGATATCTACAGGATATTCAGTCAAGATAACCTCTAGAACAAGTGTAAATAAATGGACTAATTGGGTTTCAAACCAATGGAGCTATCTAGAGGATATACATTACAGTGATTATACTCCAATATATGTAGCTCCACAAAAGCTTTAAAATATAATGTATCTTTCAGTGATGCGCTGAACAACCGTGGATATCTAGAGGATGCGAACCAAGGTTCCCGTACTCCTAGATATGAAGGTAACAATATGAAGGTAAAAACATTTGCATTCAAATAGGGTTATCTGTAGGCTAAGCTTTACGAGACTTATATTCCGTGATAATCCCAAACAGGTAGTTGACGCTTTGTCATTAAAAAAATATTAGGTTGCAACGCAACAGTAAGAAATTCTATTTCATGTTTGTTATGTAGATCTTTTTTTACATTGATCAAATCTAACAAAGAATATCCGGTGGATGAGAGTCACCCCAAATGTTCAGCTCATAATCCCAGATATCTCCGTAAATAAATCTTCCAGATATCCCAGATATCTCTGATATCTTATTTCATGTGGCATATTATTTAATTGATTATTGTTTTACATGCAGATCATTTATTGTTCGCATAGATACATTGGATTTTCTAGAGGATGGGAACCACATCAAATATGCCCCATGCTCAATGATAATCCTATAACTATGCACAGTAAGTAAGTAAAGTATTTAAAACTCCCATAAAAATAACGATTTCATCTTTAAACTGTTTAACAAAGAATTTCCTAACGGTAGAAAAAAGTAATACAAATGTTCTCATTGCATGTTGTGTTTTAATTAGAGTACACAAATCAATTGTCTGTTTTTATGTTCATATATTGCAAAGAATTATTGCGGTAACGTCTTACTTAGCACTTAGATATTTATAATCTTTTAATAAAATTTGCCAAAGCATCAGTAAAAATAATTACTTAATAATACACTGTAACGTGGAGAGTTGTCCGAGTTTCTGTTTAGGTTGATGCAAAATTAATGTTATACAGGTGTTATAGAAAATATTCTAGAATGCGCTAATGAGATACAAATTAATCATGACTAAAAGTATGCATATTGATATGTGGAAGGGGACCTGAGATGTATAAAAATGATTCATCCACAGCAGTAAGGGATAGTAATTTTGAGGGTCAGCCGAAAGTCGTAATGCCCAACTAAGTAGCGAAATAATAACGCAGGAATAAAATTATATTAGAATAATAATTAAATAAAAAATAAAGTCATGTCTATTTAAACTATGATCATACAATGATTAAATACTCTATTATGAATTCATTTCATGTGGCGCGATACTTAGCATTAATATTAATGGGAATAATTCAGATCAATTAACTTAATTATAATTTTGATGAATAAAACATATTTGAGTTACATTAGTAACCAGTTTGTTGATCAAGGTAAAGCTAAAATAAATATAAATAAAAAATTAAGATCATGGTGCGCTACTTTAGATAATAAATAAATCGTTTGTGTACAGCGACAAAAGCTATAAGTACCAAGTTTAATATTTCTTTAATGTAACTGAACAAATCATAAAGTCACTTTTATTCAAGAGTTGATTTATTTAAGGTGCAAAGCGTTGATTAGTTTATTTTAAGTATGGGAATGAATGAGCATGTCATTAGATTGTAGGTGAACATTTTTAATGACCAATACAATTTGATTAGGTTTACTAATGTTTCATTTCTGCTGCCTGAATTAATAAGGCTTATGACCAGTAATTACCAGATGCTACCAGTAATTACTGAGACACGAAAGACACAATTAAATCTAAAAGGCACTTCCAACTTAGCGATGGTCCGGCCTTATTTTGTATTCTAAATTAAGTAGGCTAACTGGGAAATGTAGATTAGATCTTTACGCATTAATTGCTCAATTAATAACTTTGTTAGAAGTGGCTAAACTAAAGTGCTATCTTATAGAATAACGAGGGAGTTCAGATCCCTATAATTGAGAGCAGGGGATTGCTATGCTAACCCATATAAAAGTCCCCTCTCACCCATGTCACGTCGGAGAAAACAACCCTCCGCCCTTAAAGAATACGTGAAAATATTTAACGTTCTAAAGATCCAAATGCATGATAATACAGAGAGACGCACAACTTATTATTGATTATTTATTTCTAGTTACATAAGAATTCATTTCATTTTATTTAATAAATTGATACTCTTAACTGCAGACGGCGTGTTTAATTTTTAATCAGCTTCTATTCTAGACTTAAGGTAATCCAATATTTGCCAGGATTTAATTTATAATTCAATTTGGCAATTAAAAAATCTGCCATCATCGAGCCAGCAAGTATAATTATAGCAGCACTAAGCTCATACGTGTTCACATCCCACTACTAAAATCCACATAGGCTAAAACCATTATTATTTCTTTTAGACATAAAGCAACTACTAAAGAAAGAAGTTTATAAATAAAACAATAGTTTAAACATATAAACATCCCTGTATATCAGCAATCCTTTAAAAGAAATCGCCGTATAAACTCTAACCATTGACTACATATAGCGGATGTGGTCCTTCCTGATGATATGTAAATTTTGATATTCACATTATGCGATTTGTAACAGCCATACGTATTTTTCCACAGCTTTTTTATAACATCGAAAAGTTTCCCAACGTCGCAAAAGCCAAGGAACAAATGAAGAGAAAAAATTTGATATAACTAAGAAAACTAAAATTGATGCCTGTTTTCTAAAAGTATTTGTTTGTGTGTTTAGTACCTTTATATTATTTAGAATATATTTTGTTGCAGAGTTGCAACATACCCGAGTAGTTCAATTTTATAATATTCCACGTCCGCAGGAAACAAGGATACTGCTTTATATGGCACAAAGGCGAGGGAGAACTGCAAAGTCTTTTAAGTGATTATACTCAATAAATTCTACCTTGAATCAACATACTTGTGTTAAATCTCCTGTAAAACTAGTCACTTTCAATATGCAGCCGACGAAATGTCAATAAAAGAAAAAGAAGAATATGTCATTATAAGCTAATGACATTTATAAACATTGATTTGTTATAAACGTTATATAATGTTAGTGCATTGGACTGTTCTATTAATTGGACTTAAAAACATAAAAACAATATGTGGACTTATTAGTGGTTTACTGCTAAAGGATAATCCGCTTCTTGACAAACAATTTTCTTATGTTGTCAGAATTACAAGCCTGCCTGAACTTAAATCAAACACTACGTATGAAAACGCTGTGGTTGGTACAGGTATGTGACCTGTGATTTATTTGCACAGAATTAAAATTTGTCTTGTAATACTGTTTTCGGTTATAGCAGTTTCAGAATAAAATACAAATTTATGTACGTCTGATGGACTCTAATTTTCTATAACATAAATGCCTCATTTTGTATATTTTTATAATCTTTCAAGGTGGGCTGATTTATCCAATCTGGCCCATTTTAATTATTATGCTAAGTAGGTATACATAGGTGAATAAGTTAGCAATCTAAAACAACAGATTTTCGAAGCAGGCAAGCTCATTTTTTTGTTCAGAGCTTGCATAACCTGAATTATAATGTTTTTAACTATATTTATAATTTATTGTTGATTCTAAATCGCGTCGTCATTTTGGACTGACATTTTTTTATTTGTCTCTAATCATAATGCAATAAAATTTAGGTCGTCTTCTTTCCAATTAACAAAATACTAAGTAAGTGAATTAAGATATTATAAAATTTCATATAAGTTATGAATAATTGTCGACGAATAATTGTTCGGATTAGACATAGATTGTAAGTCGGTGATGTGGATATTGAGACTAGTGATGTTGTGGTGTCTGTGGCCAAGTGAGGTACGTGGTGACGTTAGTCGCTGTCGCCGAAAGTGCCCAGAAAGAGAGGACGGCGATGTTTTTCTGGCGTAACTTGGTATAACCATCCTTTCCCCGGCCTGGGAGATAATGAGACGTCTCCCGGTTCTGCCGGAGGTAATGGTGAACCTGGAGGTGTCCACGTCGGACTGGATCGGTGGAGGATTCTGTTGTGGTTCTGACACGGATGGCTCGGTGTCGACTTAATATCGCGGCGTTCTCGGACAACGCTATTTGATTGGTCGCACGGGAGTGGTACAACGGATTCCTTTGCGGGACAGGAAAGCACCTGACGAAAGCCTCAGAAAGTAGAAAGACGAGTTAATTGTTAAAGGCACGAAAGATTTTAGCCGAAAATTTAATGTCGTGAATTTTGTTTACCAGATATTTTTTGCTGTGAGCTTTTAGTGTTGAAGGAGTGAATTTAATTAAATGTAATTAAATTTAAAAGTATAAATTAATGGTTTTATTGTTGACGCTTACTTAGCATTCAAACAGATTCAGGAGTACCACTATTGCTCACTCTACGAGAATAAGTTTGTAGGCTTAGTGTGTCATGAGAGTTAGAACTGTGCGAGTATAGTACTCACTCATGATCTGACAGAAACATTGGCGTCCACCTTGACGGCGATAGTTTGGACGCTGACGGGAGAAATTGGGCAGGAATATAGTAGAAATTAAGTCGAATTACAAGCGTTTACGTGGAAAGCATTCACTACAGTGTATGTTCCATACAAATAATAGAAAAATCTGCTCATATGACGGTAAAGCCCCCCAAAGATCATTAAACCCATCAAAGTTGATAGTCTAAATACGCTGTTATCGAACTCTCGTGCATATCAGGTCACGAGAAGCCAATAACCCCATTAAAAGGAAGATCGTAAATCTTGCTCTACACGAGAGCAACGAACGCGAGTTCAACGTTCTTACTAACAGGTTGTTTGTTCAAATTGAAATCGCCAGAAATCTATGTTAACAAATGTGGCGTCAGCAGCGCGATTCAAGACAGAGCACGAAACATATTCCTCTCTCTTGTTTTGTACAAAAAACATGTGCAAAAAATGTAAGGCATTTTATGTTCGAATTCAGTTCTCGATACAATCACACAAAAAAGCATAAAGACATCTGCTTAGGACAAAAACCATAGCAAAAGTACGAAATATGATGCTATTGCTTTCCATCTCACTTATTCCACTGCCCCTCTTTAACACATGAAAATAAAACGATGTTATTATTTGCAATGTAAATTTTATGCGTTTGCCTTCGAACCAGGACGCTTTCCTTGCTTCCCAAAATCCTCGAAAGACTTGGCAAACGCGTCGTCCGCGCTTGCTCAGACATAGCCAATAACTGAACACTCCCCATGACAACACGCATAGGCACATGGCGAAGATTGTGCAGGAGTGTTTGACCAAAAAAAGGTCACTACGCTTGCATAAAATCCCTGTATATAGTCCTGATGGGTCCAGTTGTGATTTTTTCTTGTTCCCCCGGCTCAAGAAGGGCTTCAAAGGGCGCCGATTCGAGTTCATCGAAGCTGTTCAATCAGCTGTGATAAGAACCCTGAACAGCATTTCGGAAAAGGAGTTCCAGGACGCACATCTTCAATGGCAGATGCCAAAGGCAGTTATGTTGAAGAATATTAATTGTACTTTGCAATAGTCTCAATAAATCGAGTTCTACAGCTTTAGTCTAGTTTCATTCAGGACAGACCCTATATATTTATAGGGTTCCAATGGATGCTCTTCGATATTTCGTATTTCGATTTAGTTTTTTCGGCCTGTTTAATACTCAAAACCATTAAACAATTTCAATTATATAAGATTGTTAAAAACGGTACAGTTTTCCAGGTGACTTTAAAACTGGGAAAAGAAAATAACGATGACATCACTGTGTTCTGGTATCCCCGAAAGGGACTGATATACTTTTATTATTTTAATTGTGCACTAATATATTTAAATAATTGTAAGCCGATACCTTTACATCAGTTTGCATTAGTATTTATATTTTCTTGCAGAAGTATAAAGAAGTGATTTCTCACTATTTTCCCGAAATACAAGAATTCGAAAAATACTATGGATTTATTAATAACTCGTTTGTACTCCCCATTAGTGATCTGCTTTCGGAAGACATTATAACTTTAGAACAACTTATTGATTTGAAAGTGCATAAGAGGTTTTTCGTGAAATGTGTTGTAGTGATTTTTGGATTGAAATGACACAATTCTATCCCGATGTTGCGAAGATAACTATAAGAGTGTTGATTCCATTCTAAACCACCTATGAGTGTGAGACTGAAAACAAAATATCGAAACAGATCAGAGGCCACACATAACATGGGAGTTTTAAAAACTAGCAAATTTATCATAGCAGCATCAGTGTTGCGCTGTGGGGAAGTGGCATCCTTCTTCAAATTGGGAGCCTCCAATTTGCTTCAAATATTATTGTATTATAATTTTTAATAATAGGAGTTCACGAACCATCAAAAAGTTTTAAAGGGGCCGCCCCGTAAGTAATTCAAATAAAAGTTGAACAACCGTTGTGACATATAAAAGATGAAGAAGGGTTACGTATAATAAAGCCTTAAATATCGTAGGCCACTATTTATTCCATCTTACACAAATGACAATATCAAAATTTTTGTTTTTAATTACCACCTCTAAAGTCTAAAATATTTTATGCATGTCACCTTGCCACATTTATTATTTTCCTAGTTGCAATATAACAAAATAGTTTCTTTTCA
Source organism: Adranes taylori (assembly GCA_009867245.2). Taxonomy (NCBI): domain Eukaryota; kingdom Metazoa; phylum Arthropoda; class Insecta; order Coleoptera; family Staphylinidae; genus Adranes; species Adranes taylori. Next base: position 7,614 of record WYDF02286709.1, read on the forward strand.
GGTATTTGTGTTACTAATTCTTGGGTGCTAACAAACGATCAGTTATATCAGCTAGCACTATTAAATAACAGAGTACAAAAAATACAAGTATGTTTAAGCCATACTCTTACAAAGGATTACAAGTGTAGTACGCCGTCTCTAACACGAAAAGTTCAAGTTAGTATTCTTAATCCAAGATTGTCTAATGAATCATTTCATAATATTCATGAAAGACGGGTTTGTATGTTACGACTTATCCATAGTTACAATGTACATGTTATGTCGCCAGCACGTTTATATAAGTCTATCATAAACGATAACATGCTACGACGAAGAATATTTAAAACCTGCACTTTTATTGGTTGGGGCGCTGCATATTTTGTGAAAAATGATTCTGGTCAATTTTATGAGCATACAAGATATTTGAGATATAGTCATGTTGGTAAATTAGAACGTTGTAAAGGAGAGGACAAGAAAAATTTTTTTTGTATTAAAGACAATGAAACAATCATATGTGACGGAGATGATGGTGGAGCACTTGTTTGTGATGGACATATAGTTGCACTAAATACACAAATATTTTTCAGACGCGCCGTGAGTTATGAATGGACTGAATGGTGTAGTGCGAAACAGACTGCAACTTTTGAAGAGATTTTCTTATACATAGAATGGATACAACAAACGATACTAGAACACAGTGACCAATTGGACAAACCTAATAATAGTCAAATGAATCAATTTTTGTATAAAATGCTCAGCTTTAACGTGTATTTACTACTTTTATTTTTATAAAATCGAGATTATTAAATCGTTTTATTTTATCACAAGTATTTCTAAGTTTTTATGCAATTTACTATTACAATATTTCCTTATTTTAATCGCTTAATCCTATAACCTCAATCCTCAAGTTCTAAATCCTATAACATAAATCCCTTGATATGAGTGGAAAGAATAAGAAAAGGCCCTGAGTCCTCGGTGGTCTGCAAACCATCAACCATGACAGCGGTCGAAGAAGATGAACAGGCCAGGGGTGCTAAGAATCACCGAGTTAAAACAGGCTGTCAGAATATTACGAAATTGGCCATGGCAACTGTAAATGCACAAACATTAATAAAAGAAGAAGATACATACGAATTGGAACAACGACTCGAAAAGATAAGATGGGACATAGTGGGATTAAGTGAGACAAGGGGAAGAGACGAGTGCTGTACCACATTGAAATCAGGTCATACCCTGTATTACAGGGGCGCAAAAGATGAAAGCCAAAGAGGAATAGAATTTATGATCAATAAAAATATAACACAACACGTTGTAGAATATAACATCATCTCCGATAGAGTGGCTGACATAATATTGAAGATCTCCGACAAATGTCCAATAAAATGCATCCAGCGCTGTGCACCAACATCATCATACTCTGAGGAAGAAGTCGAAATATTTTATGAAGATATATGAAAAACTATGAATAAAAGTAAAAGTACGTATTGACTAATTATGGGCGACTTCAACGCTAAGTTAGTTGGGAAAACGAGAAGATGAAACAGAGGAAAACATTCAGCTTTGATCAAAGAAATGAAAGAGGATCTATGATGCTCGAGTTCCTATCCGAACAGCACTTATATTCGATGAATTCGTTCTTTAAGAATAAAAAATAGATGGACAAGGATTAGTTCTAACGGTCAACAAAAAACGAAATAGACTATATAATATCGAGCAAAAAGGAGATAATAAAAGACGTTAAAAATTCATTTAAAATATCTAGCGACCATAGGCTAATAAGAGCAAAAATATAAATAGAACACCACCTAAGACCCATACAAATCCAAAAGAAAAAACACGCACACATAGACTTGATAAAACTCAAAGACAACAGTGACAAATTTGGAGAAGAAATACAACAAAATCTAAAAGAAAATGAAAATAGAACAAATTCCGGAAGTTTAGAGTTCCTAGTAAATAACATAACGAGCTCATAGAAAGAAGCTGCTCACAAAGTAGCAAAAAGAGAAAATTCTAAAATAGAAAAACTAAGCGAAAGAACAAGAAATAAGACAAAACTAAGAATCAGTTGTCCAGAGAAAACCAAGTAGAAGAATCTCTAAAGAAACAAATCAGGCTGGATCTGCAAAAATACCACGAAGCCGAACTAAAAAAGGCAATAGAACAAAATAAAAATGTAAATTGCCTAAGAAAATCGGAGGGTAAAAACAAAATTATCAACTTGATAGATAAAGACTGGACAAGAGACATACCAAAAATATTAAAAATTACAGAAAACTTCTTTAAAAATCTGACTCACAAGTAAATTAGATGAATACCAACCTGTAGAACAAGCCGCGCTCAGTACATGCGCCCACCTCCTTACGATGAGGCTATTTACTGAAAAAGTATCAGAATATAATCTTAATATTTGCGTTGCTTTCGTAGACTTCTATAAACCATTTGACTCCATAGAGCATTGGTTAATAATAGCCAGTCTACAGAATGCACACAGACCACAGATACACCCAACTAATAAAACACATATATGACAAAGCAACATCTATCCCAAAAATACAACCCTTTTACAAGAATACTAACAAACAGACTCACAAGTAAATTAGATGAATACCAACCTGTAGTACAAGCCGCGCTCAGTACATGCGCCCACCTCCTTACGATGAGGCTATTTACTGAAAAAGTATCAGAATATAATCTTA
>WYDF02286709.1:10391-30360 GCA_009867245.2 Adranes taylori
TCTACAGAATGCACACAGACCACAGATACACCCAACTAATAAAACACATATATGACAAAGCAACATCTATCCCAAAACTACAACCCTTTAACAAGAATACTAACAAACAGACTCACAAGTAAATTAGACGAATACCAACCTGTAGAACAAGCCGCGTTCAAGGAACAAGACTTCAGTACATGTGCCACCTCCTTACTAGGAGGCTATTTACTGAAAAAGTATCAGAATATAACCTTAATATTTGCTTTGCTTTCGTAGACTTCTATAAACCATTTGACTCCATTGAGCATTGGATAATAATAGCCAGTCTACAAAATGCACACATAGACCACAGATACACCCAATTAATAAAATACATATATGACAAAGCAACATCGAGGTGAAACTACACTAGGACACGAACGAAATTAACATCGGAAGAGGCATCAAAAAGGGTGACACTATATCCCTCAAATTATTCAACTTAGCCCTCGAAGAAGCCTTTAAACATATAAAGTGGCAAAACAGGGGTATCCTAATTAACGGCAAAAGAATAAAGCACTTACTATTTGCTGAGAATATAGTCCTTATCATACAAGACCCAGAACTGCGGCAAATGTTAAAAGAACTAGATGAAACAGCAAATAAAATAGGACTACAAATGAATCTAAATAAAACAAAAGTAAAGTGAAATACAGACCCTCAAACAACTATTAAAAACTGCAATATTGAAAACGTTGATAGCTATATATCTTTAGGACATCAAATAAAGCTAGGAAGAGAGAACCAGACGGCCGAAATATATCGTAGAAGAAGGCTAGCATGGGCGACATTCGGGAAAATAGGACATGTGCTTAAAAACAAGAACATCCCTCTGAAGCTGTGAGCACGACTATTTGATGAATGTATACTGTCAGTATTTACATATAGATGCCAAATATGGACATTACCAAAACTGTCAATGAATAAAATAGCAACAACGCAGAGAGCTATGGAAAGGCAGATGCTGGGTATATCTCTTATAGACAGAGAAAACTATGCATGGATTCGTAATACCACAAAAGTCAAAGATGTTACCGAAACAGCAGGGACACTAAAATAGAACTATGTCGGCCTTGTAGCAAGATACGAAGATGAGAGATAGACCAGTATTTTACTTCATTGGAGACCATACCTGGAAAGGAGAAAAAGAGGACGACCACCAAGGCCCTGAACAAATAACCTAAAATTAACAGTGGGATTGAACTGGACAAGAATAGCGCAAAATAGACGCAAATGGAGGGAAATGTGAGAAGCCTATGTTCAGAAATTGACGGTAGAATGAGGATTTTGAGATTGAGAATGTTGTTGTCTTATTTTTAATTTCTTCTCTTTTCATTTACTCACGAATATTAATAACAATCTTGTGATATTGTAGCGAGGCAATTAGTCCTCGAACTGATTTATTTTATGATTGCCCAAATCTAATTATCCGGTACTTAGAACCCTAGGCCTTGCTATAGTATATTCTATTTTCGCGCATGTATGCCTGTACATTGCTTAAGCTTAACTCGTTGCAGGGTATCTCTTATCGTCCTGTGGCTCTCTAGGTCGCTTGCTCCATCTTCAGTACGCGCTCTATGAGCGTTGCTACAGTGTCCCACTGGTTCTGTTACTGTAGCATGTGCACAAGGCTGTCCAAATTAGGCACCTTCTGCAACTTTATATACAGCTCGTTTCTTTCTTCATTCCAGGCCGGAAAGTGGAACTCCGTGTGCTAATGTCGTCCACATTGGAGCAGGCACTTTCTTTATTCTATATAGATAGGATGTAAAGCATCCATGCCCACTAAGCTCTTGGGTATGATGATAGCCAAAGTGGCCATGCCTCCTCTTGATCCACGGTTTGATATCCGGGATTACCCTTCGTCTTCACCTAGCTTTTTCTCTTTACTCCCATCGTGTCTGCCATGTACTAAGCATCTTTTTTCCTAAGTCTACTAGTGGCTGTGAATCTCTTCTCTGTTTGTACGCTGTGGCTTTCTCCTTTACCAATAAGTCCATCGGAAGTGTGCCTGTTATTATTTGCAGGATAGCTGGGTTTGATGTAGAGCACAACGGCTTTCTCTTTAGTGTTCTGAGTCCACCGATTCTAGTTATAAGTCTAGAAATGGTACATAGGCATTCTAAATCCTTTTCGGTTACAACTCATACGTGTCTTCTGATGTTTGTCCTTCTATCTGATGTCACTCCCAAGTACCATATGTGTTGTGTCACGCTGATCACGTGACACAACTTCAATGTTCGTTCTAGCTTTATCACGTTTCTTCTTCCTTCTGTCGGTCAGCATCATTGCCTCTATTTTCTGGAGAGCCAGTTTCAATCTCTTCGATTTTAATCATTTGGACACCTCTAGTAAGGCTAGTTGGAGATTGGTCTCCAACTCTCCAGACTCAGAAGCCACCTCCAATAGTGCCATTACTTCTAGTATAACGTTACTAGTATCAACCTATTTGACTAAATAACAACCCGCACAACAAACGGCTATTAATCAACCAGCTCCAAAGGAGGAAATCTAGCGTAATATATAAAGTAAAAGTCACTCTACAAGTTTTACGCAATTGGCGCAAGGTTCTACTATAGGTGTCATGAGATCAGCACATATGAACGTCAAATTTGACAAATTGCGCACCTATCATGTGATTGACGGATATTACGCCAATAATTGCAATTCTTGTTGGAACATAATGCTAAAAAGTTAGCAAAATACTATTGTCGCTAATTAAATTAAATTTAACGTCAAAATAACTTTCACAAAGGACTGAATAATGGAACGAAATATTCAAGGCAAATTTAGGCGGACACATTCCCCACCAACAGGTATCTAATTACTTTTTTTTAGTTAATTGTATTTTGTTGTACTGCTAAGACTTAGACCTCATAAAAATTGGCTAATATTCTGCCCTTAGGTATTTAGTTTAACCAACTTGGAAACAAGATGGTTACAACATTCAACAATATCTTTTAAATTGTCTCATTAAAAAAATACGTACATGTAATTCTGAATTATGTAAAATTAGAATTAGACATCTATTGATTTGATTCTCAAAGATATTTTCAATAAACCCCTTACGCGTTTATTGATAGCGTTTCTCCAATTTTATTCCGTCTGCATTTTTCGTTTCAATGGAAACCTGTTGTCCAGCTAACATTTCCCATTTAATATCCTGACTTAATGAGAACGAATATGGACACTGAGAGTTTCCTTTCTGGTTTTCTGAATGAATGTATTTATGTGTTTTCTGCCTAGTTGGATGTAGTACTGTTATATACCTGTCTGAGGTTTCTGAGGTGTTCGCTTCCCTTTTCCCAAATGACCAGTGTATAAATGCGACTAAATGCGTGGTTTCTTTATGCAATGCTACTGGACTAGTGATATTTTATATTGTAGAAATTTATACGTTTAGGACTTTTAATAACATGCGAATGAAAAGTGGAAAGAACAGAACTAGAAATGCATCTAAATGAAGCTGCATAATGAATTTCTGAAAATTTAGAATCAAATTGTATAGACAATATTACTTCATTTGGCGCTTACGTTTTACAAAGATTGGTGGGTTTTGTTTACAGATTTTTGCTATACTAAGAATAGAACAAAACTAATGTAACAAACACTTACTGAATGACCTTGTAATATCTATATACTTTTGGAACTTATTTAAAAGTTAACATAATTTCCTTTCCCTTGAACGCAATAATTAGGAGTGTCAGTTATATGTACCTCAACTAGGATGAACCATGTCCTCTGAAAAGTTGTTAAAGGATTTACTAAACCGAAAAAGAGCAAATAATAAGTCAAACGTCTTCAAATACTCATCAATCAAATAAAGCAGTAAGTAGCTCTCGCATTGATATGAAGCTTTGTTAACCACTTCACTGCGGTTTTTATGCAATAATTAGTTTCATGACCTAGAATAATTACGTTCACACAGAAAAGTGTTTTCTTTGCAACATACATGAACGACTTTATCAAAATCACATTGAAGAAATGCATTTTGGTTTAGAGGGGAATATATTAGAGGGAATGAAGGGGGGGTTTAAGAATGCATGGATAAACAATAGGAAAAAGATGTATGAAAGAATTGGATAGTCGATGAGTAGATCGGGCGATAGAATAGTGGAAGGCTAGGACATGGTAACTGAAGTAATAGAGAGAATGATAGATGTGGATATACAATAGAGGTTGGATAGAATAAGAGAAAATAGGTTCAATAACAAGTATGAATGAGAAATGGGTGAGAAGAAGATGATTGTGAGGTTCAGGTGTGGTAGTGAAGAGCGTGGCAATAGATTTTGGACGAGCGTTCAAGAGAGAGAGAGAGAGAGAGTAGAATTTGTGGCCGATGTTCCAAAACATGGTTGCACTGGATAAGGGAATATGGTGGGTTGTAATGGAATGAATCGTAAAGGTTGATGGGGGAGAATTGAAAAATAAGTTTGGGGCCGGATCGGAGAAATATGAACATTACGAGAAAGGTTTTGAGAGATTGTGAAAAGAAAGGGTGGTTAATAAGAGAAGGAAAGGGGAGGAATGATTATGAATGGGAGATAGGGGAATTTGATATAATGGGGACACTTAGTGACTTAATACGATGGAGTATTCTTAAGTTCTCGTTATCCTTTTTCTATAGGCTTATTAAGTTTGATTATTTGAATATATAATTTTGTTTATCTATACAGTGATTATCAGATAATTTTCAATTATAATATAATTTTGTAATGAGAAATGTAACTATATTAATTTCAGTTGTAGAAAATGCATTGTATGTATGTATTATGCTAAATAAAGGTTCATTTATATATATATACATTTTTTTATTTTACTGATTATCGGAAAGCTTCCGTTATGGCTCATTGTAATACATTAATCATGGTTGCATAAAAAACTGCAACCGTCAGGCGTTTCATAGCTTGCATTATATAATGAACTTATATTGAAATCAAAATTTAAGTGTTACCTACCTTTAGCTTCAAATCTATTTACATATTTGAATCTAGTTATTTTTATCAACATTCATTAAGATCTACTGAATTTACCATATACTTATTTAAAATTCAAGTGCGTACTCACCTTTAACTTCAAATCTAGTTACAAAATCTACTTATGTTTTTCTATCCAGTTACTTTTATGAAAATTCATCAACGACTACTGTATGTAACATACATTTATTTAAGATATAACTATACACTTACTTTTAGTTAAAAATCTGGTTACAAAATCTAGTTACGTTTTTGAATTTAGTTACTTTTATCAAAATGTATCAACATCTACTGTATGTACATATACCTATTTAAAATTCAACTTTGTACACACCTTTAGCTTCAAATCTAGTTACAAAATCTAGTAACGTTTTTGAATTTAGTTACTTTTATCAAAATGTATCAACATCTACTGTATGTACATATACCTATTTAAATCGCAACTGTGTACACACCTGTAGCTTCAAATTTAGTTACACAATCTAGTTACGTTTTTGGATCTAGTTACTATTATCAAAATTCATCTACATCTACTGTACGTAGCAGATACATATTTAATTAACAAGTTTGTACTCACCTCGAGTTAGAAAATTTAGTTACTTTATAAACACACCCGCAATTCAAATTTCTTGCCAAAATCCTAGACCGAAATTGATTTCTCCGTTGCTATGTTGGATTTTCAAATGACATCTGTCAAGCACATAAATTATTTATGATAGACATTAGAAATGAGAGTGTGATGTCACAGAGTACGTTTAGAACGAGTTAAGTTAAGGCTTCGATGGGTGTCTAGAATGAACAGTCTACTACAACTACTAACTAGTATCTATTTCAATGGATAATTAGGCCTGGATTTTTTCGGTTGTTTTTCAAGTTTTAATGATGGATTCCTATGATGTTTGTGCACTGAATCCAATAATTACGTTAGTTTCTTTCCATCACCTCAGAGTTTCGGCAAATTGGAATTTGTCAAAATGTGTTATAAATCGAACAAAAAAATCTCAAATATAAGACGTACTTACAGATTTAAATACATAGGAAATGCTACCATCTGTCGATTTATGATGAAAACGAATCGTTGACATTATAAACTGGTAGATGGCAGCACTTTCGTCATTAAATGTGTTGTACATCTCAGCTGGCTGTCAATGTTGACGCAACCGTTGGTTCTATCCTCCGCGATCAAAAATATTTGTGTCGGCGGATTTACACTAAAAAGCAAATTTATCATTAAATTTATCATCGATAGTAGTAAAATGGTTTTATTAAAATCTTTAAGGACTTTAAGTGCGATTACTATTATCAACAAGTTATTAAAAAAATACCTTCATTTTACTTGATTTTGTACATAACTTAATATTGTTGTATAACAAAATTTATAACAGTAAACTGTAATAAACCTGTACATTGCTTGTAAACAAGATATCAGACCATCTAGAATTTTACGATATCATTGAGTGCTTTTTAAGGACTTATATCTACCAGAACCTATATCTACGATCCGTTGCGGACAAAGTCGCTTCATTTTCGCACACAACCACCACACTTCACCACACGTGTAATAGAAGTGTGTAAGGATTCATATAGATATAAGGCGCGCACTCTTAACGAGCTGCCTTTGTGTCCGTCCTAATGGCGATTTAAGGACCCTCTCTATCCGGCATTAAATTGTGAAAGCCGGTGGCCAAATCTGGATATACGAATAAATTAACATAGGTATCTCCTTATTAGTGATTTTATGTACAACATCCAAGAATGGTTAAGTATGTATAGCTGGAGTGTATGTGTGTATATGCAGATTTGTACGTGTCCGTGTGTTTTTAATAAGGTTTTAGTTAGAGACTGCTTTTATTAATAATATGGTTTTATTGTTAATTAAAATTTACGTCTTTTTATGCGAAAATTAATTCCACAGGAAAGTAAATAATAAATTACATTTTAATTACGACTTACAAAAAATATTAGAATTGGACTATAATAATTTTAATGAATACAATTATTTCCTAATATAGCCAAACTTGGATAAGTGGAAACTGCATAAATGGAATTCGTCTTTTAGTGGAACAAAAGTATCGGTCCCGACTACTAGAAGCACCAACACCTAGTTCAGTGGAATATTTTTACCGGTTTGAGAGAAATCGAAAATTTCTCGGCGGTACCTCTACACATGGAACGTTAGAGGTCATTACCTCTACAAGTGAAACCGCCTGTCATCGCACGGCACGATAAGCAGGCAAGACGATTGTTTTACTCTCACATCGTCTGCCTCATCATGCCGTGCGATGACAGGCGGTTTCACGTGTAGGACGTTTTTTTTACTCTCATCTCGTCTGCCTCAGTTTTTTCCTCTTAAATCAGCCATAACTTCAGCTTATTCATACCTCGTCATCGGACCCATCGCTCTTTTGCATTTGTTGTGGCATCGTTCTTATTTGCTGGATACGAATCGGACATTTTTTGTGGACATTTGTATGCACATTGTTTGAATTTATTGTCCTTTGATTGGTAACTGGAGAGGTATTCAATGGAGAGAAATTGAAGGACTGTACAAATGCCTAATAGGAAGCTAACTGTCCTCACCGCGAGCCACAAGTTCCGCATTTTAAAACCTCTTGACGAGGGTAAAACCCACGAGAAGGAAGCAAACAATTCAGTCTTTCCAAATCTACACTCTCGAAAATCGCTTCCAATCCCGAAAAGATAGAATCTGAGTGCCAAGACGGACGAGGTAAAGTAAATAGGTTTCGCAAACCAGAGTTTCAAGAGATAGAAAGTTGTGAACTGGAATGGGTAAAATCGTGTAAAGGGCGAAATATTCCTGTGAATTAATTGAAGGAAATACGCATGGCTTTGCTGAAATATTGAATATTTCCGTGTTTGATGGTAGCAACGGTTGGTTTGATGGGTTCAAAAAGAGAAATGACGTGGATGTCAAAAAAATGTATGGCGACGGTAGCGCAGTAAACCTGACAGTTTGCAGCCAGTGGATTGAGGATCTACTTACACTATTGAAAGAGTATTCCCCCGACAATATACTTAACGCAGATGAGACGGATCGGTTCTACAAATGTTTACCTACAGCAACTTTTACGATGAAAGGTGAACCTTGTCATGGGAGATAAATTAGCAAGGAGCGTCTGACTGTACTACTGTGTGCTAACCAAAATGTTTCGGAGAAACTATCGCTTTTAGTGATTGAAAAATCAAAACGTCCCAGATGTTTTAAGAATGTGAAAACGCTGCCTCTTCATTATAAGAACAATAGGAAATCATGGATGACATGCGATTTTTTCTTCGATTGGGTGAAGGCCCTCAACAAGGCCTAATGTAGTTGCAAAAACGTAAAAGAGCACTGGTGATTGATAACTGCACGGCCCACAAAGAATTGCCAAACACGGATTTGGTCAAATCCGCCATTTTTCTACCCGCCAGCACAACTAGCACGCTACAACCATTAGATCTCGGCATCGTTCAGAACTTCAAAGTTCACTATCGTAAAGAAATGGTCCGCTATGTTCTCCACTGCAATGACAAAAGTGGAAACCTTCCTGATATGTCCATTCTTCAGCCAAATGAAATTCGCATAGAAGGCTTGCCACAGTGTATCAGCTCAAACGATTTCAAATAGCTTTCTCAAGTCCGGTTTCACCCAACTATAGTTAGCTGTCGAATACTACGATGAAACTTCAAATGACTGTTTCGGCAATGACAAATGGGAGGATATAGTGAGAAGTCCCACCGGAGAAGTTTATTGACCTACATTTAATGACTATGTGAGTGTCGACGATGAACTCTTAACAAGTGAGCAATCACTACAGAACTTAGCTGCTGATAGGAATGAGGATGACGAGAACAGGACGCCTGTCCTCATAGTCACCAAGGAAGAACTCATCAAAGCGACTGAGACTCATCAGTACGTCTTCCAAATCTACGAATGAGACAGACAACTGTTCGACAAGGTTTATGATTTGGAGAAAGCTGCTGATTGGGTCACATCTGATAAACAACCAAAAATTACTGATGTTTTAAGCCTTAATTAATCTACAGTCAATTTCACATATATATATATATATATATATATATATATGTAATTTGTATGTTTCGTTGTTCAGGTCTCTAATAAAGCATTTGGCTATAAAAATGTCTTCTCTTTTTTCACATTTACCTCTTTAAGTGAAACAAGATCGAATGCTCACCTGGGTAAGTGGAAAACCGTTCATATGGAATAATAGTAAAAAGCCGGTATAATATTATAATTATACTGTCCACGTTCGACAGTATAATTATAATATATTGCACAAAATAGAAAATATTTAATTGCAGGTGATATCCTCAATAATTAGTGGTTACCAGTGATCAGTCTAATTTTTAGAAGAAGCAATCTTATATACCCAGTGATCACCTGTAAGATGTGTGCAGACAACATGCTTGGTAAATATGAATTAATCAAACTATGTTATCGTGGGAAGGAGAAACCTCTAACATTGTAAGGTTGTGTCAGTGTTGTATTCTCCATTTTGTAAGTGGAGAAATCTCGTACTTCTTGTCAGAGGTTTAAACTGCTGATTATCGCTAGATTACGTAAGAACCGTTTATCAAGTAAAATATTGAGTACTACAAAGTGAGGACAAATGAAGGGAATCGATGCCATTGCCTTGCTAAGTGGAGGAGGCCCGTAGTAGTCACTCTCTACTCTAAATTTGTATTACATAGAAACCAATGTCTTAGCTATCAGCAAATTTAATTTCCCAAAAATTATAATGGTTATGTGACTGAAAATATTACGGTGCGGTGAGGATCTGATCGCGATCATATAATACCTCCTCCGAATAGAAATTTCTTAGAAACCTGTGTTTTGTATTCACAGGAGATTTGATACATCGTAGCTATCTTGACACGAGTCTCACGTGCATCTGGAGTTAGCGTCAGCGAGTGCATAAGGCAGCCAATTATCACCTACCGATTCCTATGATTTTGTAGATCTGTGGGATCGATTGTTGATGTGAATTATCTGTTGTTTATTTTCACGATATGGATGTAATACAAGTTTTCAAATGCTAGAAATGTTTTCGTTGTCGTTTCGTTTATTCGTCGTATTCAGCCGTTTTTCGATTTCTATGGCTTCTCTAGTAATTCTTTTGCTATAGTGGGTTTCAGTGGCTATTGTTCTACAGTTTTCAACAGCTATTTTATAACGTTGGCACATTGAAATGCCTACCGCGCGAGATATAACCCTGAAGACGAACGACTACTCACATACATATACTAGCTAAACCCGGCCACGCTTCGCTGTGGCTCAGTCTGATTTGGAAATGAACCAGAGTCTGATATCAAAGCTGCGGCCAGCGTCAGGACCTAATTTCCGCGGCCTGTGGCTGCGGCTTCGTAATAAAATTTCAAGAATATGTGTTCCCGTATTCCCATATTCACGTATCCTGTGTTTCCGTATTTCCTTGTTCAGGTATTCCCTTGTTCTCGTATTACCGCAGTACAGCCGCGGCTTTGCCACGCCCAGCGCTATGGCTTAACAAAATTTCAAGAATATGTGAATCAGTATTCCCGTATTCCTGTGTTATCGTATTCCAGTATTCCCGTATTCCCGTATTCCCGTATTCCCGCATTCCCGTATTCCCGTATTCCCATATTCCCGTATTCCCGAATTGCCGTGTTCCAGTATTCCTGTATTCTCGTATTCCCGTATTCCCATATTCTCGTATTCCCGTATTCCGGTATTCATGTATTCCCGTATTCCCGTATTCAGGTATTCATGTATTCCCGTCTTCCCGTATTCCCGTATTACCGTATTTCCATGTTCCCGCATTACGGTCCTAATTACCATGTCGCTGGCCACAACAAATCCTCGGAAACAAGCCCATATCGTTGACCGGGGCAATGCGGACGGCGAGGCGATCTGCGCCGTAGGCAAAGATGAGGACCAGTTGGGGACAAAACAGCGTTTGCCGGGTCAGCTAGTAAAAATTAAAAATTAAGCTACGTATCTGGGATGTATCTTTGATAGAGCTCAATCTTGGGAATACCGCACAAAGTATACAGCGGCGAAAGCTCTCCAAACCGCTTACAAACTGAAACATGTCATGCAACAAGACAAAATATCCAATAGGAAAAGAGATATAATTATCAAGTCAATATTAGAACCAACTCTAATGTATGGATGTGAGTTCTGGATGAAAGGGGATGAAAAAGCAAAGACAAGTATGCATACCTGTCAAAATAGGCAATACAAAATTGTGAGGAATATTCATGGTATTTAAGAAATTATGATATCAGAGAAAAATTAAAAGCCCAAGATCTGATAACCATAGCAGAAAAGAGAAAATCAACCTAATTACACGTTTACACCAGCACCATGACGTAATTAAGAACAAAATAATTAATAATATTAAGTTAAATTAACATTAAAGTATTCATAGTTATAAACTGAAAATACTAAAAAAGGAAGTAAAACAAGAAAAATAGTCACCATTTATTTATTCAACATTAATTAATCACTTATCTCCTAGCAAATGCAGTTTCTATAGTCATTTTTTTTTTAAATAAATTGTTTATTAAAGAAATGGTGCTTAATTGTTATTGTCACTAGTAATCTTCATTTTATTTTGTGTGCACTCCCAGAGACTCCTCTTAAGTCCTCCAATAGAAAACCAATAAGTCAAAACCAATCACCAATAAGTCCTCAGGAATCCCGACTTATTTTGGCCCTACAACTCATCACTCGTTCCCCATCGGGAGCATGTTAGAATATTTTACTATGGAATTTACAAGATTGGTAATTATTGAAAATCAGATAATTAGTTTATTTCTAATTTATTTCGTTGGATACACTGTTTTTCACATGCCAAGTCACGCATTGTCATCCATTCGGACTGATGCCAGATTTCGTAGTCAGATTCTTGTTCAGATAGATCGAAATGCGTCACTGGGTATGTGAAATCAGTGTATTTGAGGAAATTATAATTGAAAATAAATCAATGAACAAAATAATTAGTTTTAAACATTATAAAAAGGAAATGAAATATTTGAAAATATTTAGTGCTTTCAATAAATATTTATAGTTTGAATATGATGCAAAATATTGCCATGAATTCATGAAATAAGAATGATAAAAGTATGAGCAAATACTAATAAAAGTAATAACAATAATAACCGACGAAAAACAAGATAATACTAAAATCCAATGATCCGAAACGTAGCGTCTATTCAATTTGTCGAAATTCCCGAAAATAAAGTATATTTTCTCTGACAATCGAAACGCATTTTATAGATTTACGCATTCACCTATGAACTTTGATCAAGATACGCATTTCTTTTTCTTATCAAATGACGTGTAAGTTGTACGACATAAAAAAGAACAAACAACAACGATAAGGCACGCGCGCGTTTTCTGCTATTTCCTTATATTTTTTTTGTATTCTAAGACTCTTGAAACACCATCTAACTGGCGAAACAATAAGAAGCATTCCTTAAATGTGAGGAATAGATTTTTCTTTTGTGCTCTAAATTCTTAAAAATAGTTTTCTTAGTGCGTTTACTATTAGGTATTAGATTATTCAATATCTATAAGGGACAATCGAATTGAAGCATTGAAATGGAAGCATTTGCTCAAATATTAATGAATATTTGTGTGAAAACACCACCAGAAATAGATACATCGCGAGAGATAAGAAGATGAAAAATGTATTAATTTTATTTCAACTAACAAACCCCAGTCTTTAAAAAAATCTAAATCTTGCAAAGGAAACCGAGTGCCTCTTGTGGAATGTACTATACAAATTTATTGGAATAAACAAAATCAAAAATTAGAAATGGAACACTTAGGTCTTGGAGCTTCAAACCACAAATTATAATCAAAAAAAGTCATAGAGGATTGTATCAAAATCTTGCGAGATAAGTGCTTCCTTCAGTACGAAAAAAAATTATGCGAGTTCATATGAATCCAAATTATATACTATGTAGTTGGAGATTAAAAAACATTTAAAATTAAGGATGTTCGTAAATTTCTAAAGATCAATAGATGTGGAAAGCTGGCCACAAACTGGCAGTTCTTTGTCTGAATAAAGAAGAACAGAAAATGTGCAACTAGGATAACTCAATAAAAGAGATTTGTATAAATACTTAATAAATTATATATCTGAGCATATAAATAAATGTGCACAGGAAACAGATAGACGCAGGATATAAACGATATACATTCAACTCTTTTTTACACGGTGGATACGTTCCACCAAAGTACGCGTTAAAAAAACCGTGTAAAAAAAGTGTTAGAAAAATATATGGAAAAATCGGTTCCCTAGCAACAGTGCTAAAGCGAATAGTGTAAATTGAGTGTATTTTAAGCCATTCTACGGTGTTGGGAAGCACAGTCTCCATCAAGAGTGCAACAACAACGAACTCAAACTTGTCGACATTGGATATCACCAGATGGAGTAACAGCCAATCAAATAGATCATGTGTTGATCCAGGGAAGACATGCCACGGATATATTGGACGTTAGGGCATGTAGAGGTCCCGAATAGGATACTTATTGATTATGGTCTTGAAAAAGTACAGATAAAAGATATCTACGACACGAAACAGTAGAATGGGAAGCACCAAGCACTTTAAAGTCGAAAGCATTTTGAAAGATCCTGAGCATGAAGATCCTAAACAACATTGCCACGACCTTTTAAAACTGCATTGCTAAAGGTCACATAAGAGATGCTCGGATACAATAACAACACTAGGAGGAACGTATGGTTTGATGACGACTGTGAGAGACCCGTGAGCAAACCAAATGAGGCTAGAAGGAAAATGTGTCAGAGAGACACGAGAGCAACTAGTCTAGATTACACAAGCAAAACAAGAGCAGTCAAGACGCGTACAGATACAAAAAACGTCAGCCTGAAAAAAGAGGCTTAACAATATAAGTGACTGCCACAACCAAACAGATGTGAAGAAACTTAAGGAACTGAAGAAAGGATAGAAACCACACACAACTATGTGCCACGACATTGGGGGTACCTTACTGAGGATGTAAATGGTGTCCTGGAAAGATGGAGAGTACTTTAGTGAGGTACTGAATGCTGATACTAACATCCAAGACACTCCACCTTTCGAGATGGAGGTCATCACACACTCGACGGGCAGGGCCTACTCTGAACGAGGAAGAAGAGATCATAAAAATAACCAATCATAACGTCGAAGGCGAATACTGATTCCCGGAAGAAGGGTTCAAGTATCGCGGAGCGAAACTCACCGATGAAACACACAAACTTATTCAAAACATATGGTCAAGAGAGGAAATGTCGGAGGAATGGGATATGTCAGTTATTGTACCTCTACATAAAAGAAAAGATAAGACGCATTGCGGAAAATATAGGGCGATATCGTTGCTCAACGTATGATATAACATCTTCCCTAATGTCCGCAACGAGAGATTAAAGGGTTACACAGAAGTCTTTCGGCGAATATCAAAGTGGGTTTAGACCTGGAAGGTCGACGACAGATCAGATGTTTACTCTAAGGTAGATTCTGGAGAAGTGTTATCAATACATCGTAGCGGTCCACCAGATATATGCCGATTTTATAGCGACCTACGACAGCGTGTCCCGCCAGCAGCTCTACCAGGCGATGCAGCAACTTGGTATACACCGAAACTGAGACAGCTTGTCCAATAAACGTTGTTCCATACGAAGAGTAGAGTCAAAGTACATGGGAAACTTTTCAAGCAATTTGATTTCTACAATGGTCTCGAACAAGGAGAGTCACTATAAGGTACCTTCTTCAACATCGCCTTGGAATCCGTCATAAGGAAATTAGCAACAAATCCGGAAGGCAAAATATTTAATAGAACATGCCAGAGTCTCGCCGTCGCTGATGAGATTGCTATGATAACTACACACACACCAGACACTTTAAACGAGAACGTATAAACCCTCAAGGAGGAAGCTAAGAAAATGGAGCGACACGTCAACAAGGAAAATACAAAATATTTGATAAATACTAGCAACTCAATCAGATGGCGGAACACTGACATCTTCAATGGTTACCAAAGGGTCGATGCATTCAAATATTTGGGAGCACCCCAACACACGATAACGGGCGGGAATCGGTGTTCTCCAGCTTCCAACTAAAGAAGCTACTTAAGTCTTCCCTTGTCTCTAAAAAATTTAATCTTTTGGTGTATAAAACCATAATAACGCCAGTGGTCTTGTATGGCTTAGAAACCTAGACTATCAGGAAAAAAGAGGAGAACTTACTGTACGCCTGGGAGGGAAAATGAGTGGCGGATAAGACCCAATGAAAAACTGGAAGATCTCTATTATGATCCATCGATCATAACAGATATCTAGGCAAGCACTACGTTGGCTCGACCACGTCTAGAGAATGGGAGATCAGCGTGTGCCAAAAAACGTTCTTAAAGGTGCAAGACCTTTAGGAAGAAGATCCCTATGTTCCGTGTGATCCGACTGTAGCGCCAACAAAGTATATAAATAAACGTGCACAGGAAATAACATATAGATAAAAGATATATTTGAATCCGTTCTTCTATGTTGTCATTATACAAATAACTTCAAATATGCAATAAATGTGAAAAACCAGAACAACTAACTCAGAAAAATTGGACTAAACACCAGAACTACTAACTCGGAAAATAGATCTCCAAATAGGGCAATAAGATCATGCAAGGTCATTAATTCTCAAATTTTGTTATACTATTAATAACCATATATTTTTTTAACGAAACGAATTGCAAAAGGAAAGGAAAATGAAATCTGGATGATTTTTGAAATGGCCTGATAGAAATTCTCTACTAGCTCTATTTTTATTTGATTTTCTCTAGCGCGAAGTTAGTTATTCTATGTCACGTTTCTCTCCATTTCCATAGATCTAGTTAGTTTTATTTAGAACGATGTACGGTAAATGGATTCTTTAGTCTTTTTTATGATCATATTACCTGTGATTGTTATGCCGAGGCGGATTTATTGCGCTTAGGGGAGAAATTCTTTCTCCTTTTTCGGTACAGTAGAGATGGCGCCACGCACGCACTCACGCACAAACATGCTACCCTTATTCCTTCAGCATATCTTACTACATCAAGATATAATTCGGTCTCATGTGGAACGTGTGAGTAGATAATTATCTATATAGATCTAAAAGAATCTTACAGAAAAACTCTATTCTTATTTACTAATCTTAAATTATTTACACTATAGTTTAAATACATCAAATAATAATAATTCCATTGTTGAATCAGTTCGCATTCATAACTTGGTATATTCAGGGAAAAAAAGTTGTACATTTTACATAAAATATTTAAATATTTAGAGAAACAGGTTTGGGCAGACAAATCATTATTTCTACCGATCCATGACCAATCCACAAATTAATATTAAAAGATACAGTGTTCGAAGTCGGAACATCATTCCCCAGGGGTGAGAAAATTTCCTTAGCCTCTATTTACTTTTGGAAAAATCCTATTACATTGTTTACTCTTGTCTTTTATCCTTAAAGCCAAATGGCATTCTGCAATATTCAAAAGCACCTGATTAAGTGCCAAAAGCGGTTTTTTCATGTCTTCAGGTGACATTTCTATATGTGGTAATAACCTGAGGGAAGATCAAGTGTTGTATAGTATTGAGAATGGCCTAATTTATCGAGTATAGAACTAATATTGGGTACCGGATTCTTATCTTCTATCGTCTGAGAGTTAAGAAATCTAATGTCTACTACCAAACGGAATTTTTGAATACCACTATTATTTAACATTTCAGGTGTCACTATCACTGGGCACGACCATGTTGCACATGATGGATAATATTGATAGTTAGGAAATCATAGACTTGTCTTTTCATTTCTTCCCTTTGAATTTGAAGTAAACAATATGATGTGATTTTTTTATAGACAAGATTTGAATTAGATAACTCGATTGAATGTTTGACTCGATTTGAAAATTTGAAAGGAATACCTGCGGAATACAATATGTTTTTATATTCCAAACAAAATTTTTCGATTCCTGTACTTTCTTTGTTGTTAATGTGTTCAAGTCTTAAGTTTTGATCTTGTTGGGTTTCTAAAGATTTGTAATATTGTCATGTTTGCTGACACAATTTTCATCACCTATTTCGTTGCTAGTAATAGACAAAAATATGAGTACTTAATTTTACAAAGGATTCACGAATTTTAACCCCGAGAAAAGGTCTTTGTTTAGGAAAAGTACCAATTTCAGTTTTACAGGAAACAAAAATTTTAATTCCTTTTTTGTTCTTGCTTCAAATTCAATTTTATAAGTTGGTAGGAAAATTATACAGGTATTTTCGCTGAATTGATAAGTAATTTATTTTTAAAATCTACATATTCTAATGGATCTATTTAGTTTAATAAATCAATATTAAGATGTTCTTAATAATCATTATTTAAATGAAATAGATAAAATTTATATCTTGCTTTACTAATATTAAAAGTAAGTGGCAAAGGAACAATAGTTAATTCATTATGAAAATTTGTCGTATGAACAGATTTTATTTGAAATAACTTATTTTTGAATAAATAAAGAATAAAATATATGTACTACATATTCACGGAGAACAGATTTAGTACTACCGGTATCTATCATTATCTTAACATTATATATGATAATTTAGAATTATTTAAAAATTTATGTTTATTATGCAAAAAGGTTCGAGGCATAAAGAAATTGTCATTTAATTACATAAATTTATCCAAGAAAATGAAGAAATGAGCTACGAAAAAAAATATTTTTTTTTAATTTCGGAGAGAAAAAAAGAAAATCCAGTTTCTTTGTTCTCTATTGAGAAGAAAATTTAGTTATTTTGTTCTTTATTGCGATTTCTCAACATCTGATAATTATGAAGAAATAACTTAATGCCAGTAAATGATATTGAGAAAAAAAAATAATTTAAAACTAAACTAATTGTATTCTAAGTGAATTCCAATATTAAAACCGTAGATGTGAAAATACTCGAAGGAGTATAGACCTAAATCAAAATTTCCTTTTTTCTTCCGAAAAAAAGCTATTAGTAACAACACAAATCTTCTAAATCTGTTTTTTGCGTTACGGCTTATTGAATAAATCTACTTTGCTTCGTTTTTTTCCCGAAAAACGAGGACTTTCCTCATTCGTTTCCATAAATCATAACCACCTCGGAGTTATTGCGCGTCACCTAAAATAACGTATGGATCCTAAAAAGGGATGAATTACGTGAATTAGGGTTGCATTATTATGATATATTACTTTTAATTTTAAACTATACATGAAATAATTAATTGTTGAAACCAACTTAATTCTGCAGTTAATATGGATAATATGTTTTGATATTACCTTTAAAATTAGTAATTTTAGATTGCAGTGTCAAGCATGCAGTGGCATCTGGTAATGAGTATATTAAAGTTGATTTGAAATTTTTTTGTTATTTTGTCATTGTATTGAGTTGAAGCATATTTTAGAATATTGACAATATTCATTTTTGACCATAAAAATAATCTTGTAGATCAGATCCACGATGTCCATCGTTGGAGAAAACTCAATTACGTGCAATGTTGCGGTGGATACTGTCACTCCGACTAGACCACACCGCTGCACCCGTTCCAGCTGCTGGGCAACCTTAGATATACGGGGGGGCATTTGACCATACCGGTACCACCTATAGCATCACTGATTTCAAAACAGGTGCAAGAGCTACTTACCGGTTCTACTACACTGGACATCAACCGTTTCAATCCGGCTGCTTTTTCTATAGCCTTTCTAGCCGCTGTTTTTATGTGTCGTTGGTCCCACTTCGGTTTTTAGTTTCTGGATAACTATTATGTATATTAGACCCCACGGATCCGCGTTAGCTTCATCTAACAGCTTCATCGACGAGGCTTTCTTACTCCTTCTGATTTCGATTTGTAGCCTGGTTCGACGTTGCTATAGCCAAAGCGTACACCGCACCATGCTTACTTTGAAATCTGCTAATAGTTCTTCTGGTCTATATGCTTCTTCCGCAATGATGCGATGTTATCGCTCCACAAATAGCATCTCTGTTTTCAGATGCTTTTATTAATACCGTTTGGAATTAAACGTGATCCCCAAGTTTAATTTTTTTAAATTCCATCGAAACAAGGTTATTTAAAATTAGGTCTATTCAAAGTCAAATAACTCGCAAACAGTCGTTCCTTTAAAACAACTTAGTTCCTTGAATTAAATGTGTTTACTGCACAGGAAATAAAAATATATTGAAATCCAGTTTTCCGTCCATCTTCAGTTAACCCACGCGATAAAATATACTGACAGTCATTTAAATTATGAGGTACAATTATCCACTTTAATTTTTAAAATAGCATTGTGAAAATATATTGCACAAAAATAATGGAACAACCCTTGGACTGATTGGGAGAATAAAAATGAAAACGCGAAATTTGTGATTTTCAGTTCAACGTAATAGCTCATTCTATCATTGAGTAACATCATCTTTATGTTTAATAACTGCTTCAATTCTTCTGGGCAAACTATTTACTAGATCTTGACACTCTTCCGGAGTGAAATTATGCCAAATGTTCTGGAGTCTTTGATCAAGCTTTTGCACAGTCCTGGTAGGATTGGCTCGCAACCGCTTTTTCATCACATGCCACAAAGTCTCAATGGCCGAAAGGTGAGGACTACTAGACACTCATTTTAGGTTAGGTATTTCATGGAATGAAAGCCATTTCATGAATTTTTGGAAGTGTGACATAGAGCGCAATCTTGTTGAAAGTAATTTCCAAAAATCCTGCTTTCTTCCAAAGTATGCAAGAAAGACTCCTCTAGGATGTCTAAATATTTGTGTGAGTTAATAATGTTGTTGATAAAGTGTACTAATAGTATGGCCTAAATATGAGTGTTTCTCGTTCAAATCCACATTTATCTGGTGACAGTCTGAAGAAATAATTATGTAGGCGTTTCGAAATTAATCGCAGATGATGTAGATGCTCTT
>WYDF02286710.1:0-16618 GCA_009867245.2 Adranes taylori
TCTTCTACTTGGATGCCGTCTATGTATACTCCTTCACCGAGTACAAGGTTAGTCATTAGTTGGGTTTTTGTCACATTCATTTTTAGTCCGACCTTATGGACATTAATTTTTAGTCTATAATACTTATATATAAATATATGAAGATTACGACAGTTTCTTTTTTTATATTAAAATAATTACAGTTTCTTTTTTTATATTTAATTACAATATACTTAAATTTATATTAAAATAATTCCATAATCTTTGGAAGGGCATCACTCTTTAGTTGAATCTTTTATATTAAATGTTCTAAAAATGTCGTAAGAATATATTTTAGCTTTAAACGTAGCAATGTCGCATTCCGTTTTGTATGTGTACGCTGCTAGCAACTATACAGGGTTTGACCGGAAAGTAATATCAATCACTCAAGAAAAAATAATTTATTGATGAGCTCGGCAAAAATCATTAAAAGGGTTCAAAGTACTGTCCTCTTGTACTGTCGATACATCGCCACCAGCGACAATTTTAGGCATCACAGGCGTCACGGTAGTGTTTCTTCGGAATGTCCTTTAAAGTTTGGTGCAAACCTCTTTCGACCACCCCGAAATTTTGACCCTTCATGGGAGTTTTCAAGCGCGAAAACGAAAAGAAGTCTGGGGGAGCCACGTCGGGACTATAGTGAGATTGGGGAACCGTTAGTACACCTGCATTGGCCAGGTAGCTACTCACAACTCAAAGGATGTGTGCGCCGGCGCATCGTCATGGTGAAGTTTCCAATCCTTTGCAATGTCAGACTGTACGCGTTGAACCCTACCTCTTGAATCTCTTGAGAATTTCCACGTAAAATTTTCCGGTCACGGACGTACCCTACGGTATGTACTCGTAGTGGACAAGTCCCCTGCTGTCGAAAACCACAATAAGCATGGTGTTTGTCGCTCACTTTATTGTGCGATTTAGATCTGACAGTGAGGAAGGGGAAACATGTATTTGATGGATGAGAGTGAGAGAATATATGGGATTTGTGGAAGACATGAGTGAAGGTGTGTAAATGAAAGTAGGTCCACGTCATCGGCATAAACCAGATACTCCACAGAGCGGTTGAACAACGATCCTCCGGGGTTCACTTCAATCTTCCTTATAATATGTTTCAGAGTGAGGTTGAAGAAGATGCGTGAGAGGACATCCCCTTGCCTTAGGACACACCCATCAGAGCCAAAGTGCCGTGCAAATATGGCCTATTAACATTGTCATAAGCTTGCTTACAGTCTATGAATAACTAGTGTACGGTGGTGTTAAATTCATAGAATTTTTTCGAAGATTGTGAAAACTTGATCAGTAGTTGTTCTGCTCCTCCTAAACCTCTTAAAGCTGCACTGGCTTCACCCAAAGCTCTTCCTGAGAAAGGTTCGAGTCGTCTATCTAGAATTATAGTTATAACCCTATAAGCAGTGTTTCAAACGGACATACTCCGGTGGTTAGTGAGCCCTTCTTGCGTAGGCAAATGTAGGCAACATTCCAAACATTTAGCATCTGCTCCTCTTCCCAGAATCTGCAGAATAGTGCGTGTAACTTCATATGCTCTTCACGGTATTTCAAAAGTTCCTCCGGAATCAGTCCTTCACCAGGTGCCTCTATATTCTTATAGCTCCTTATAGCTTCCTTGAGCTTGCTGAGACTCGGCTCTACTACTGGTAAATCTACCCCGTCAAAGCCCCTTGCTGCTAGTGTTCCCCTTGCGATGCCACTTTCACTGCCCTCGTTCAGCAGTTTCTCGAAGTACCAAACATCAACGACTTTACAAGATTCAATGACAAGGTTTCCATTTCCATCCATGATTATCATGCTTCTCACCTGAAAACATTATCCTCCTTAATTATTCCATTCATTTCACGTGTTTGCCATCTTTGTGCAATTTCCTCAATCTCCGCTACCTTATTAGCTTCCCACCCCTTCTTCAGCCTCTTGCACATATGTGCAGCAGCTATCCTCGCCTACGTAAAAGCTTAATAGTCAGCTCTTGTGCCATGTTGCAGCGTCTTATTTCTTAGATCATTTCTTCGAGCTAGAGCTATTCCGTAATCATCATCAAACCACGCTGCTCTTCTCTCCAGTTCTTTAAATTCTACCTGGTTTCAGAGGCTAATGGCGTTCTTCAACGTCAATCATTTTACTTCGATATTATCTTCCTCTTCGTCTTGCCTTTTAAGATACTCTTGTGGTGTCCTGCAATACTCTTCGAAAGTGGTCGAAAGTTAGACAAAAAATTATAGAATCCTGTGTAAAGCACCTTAGTTAAACCCAAAAATATTGAATCATACAAGAAAATATTATTCTTGGAACACTTCCTTATTCTTGTTTTATGGAAGACATAGAAAGAGCAACATAGAGAAAATTGTAAATTCTAAATTCTACTGGCCTCTGGATATGGTTACAGCAGACATACGTTCACATGATGACATGATTTTCTTGATGCTACCAATTAATATACGAAGGTGCAATACGGTAAATAGAGAATATCTGTAGCTGATCCCATGTAAAGACGGCCGCTGTAGTGCAAAATTATTTTAACCTCTTAAGGTTCTACAGATTAACTTTTTAAAGCGAACTGCTCACTCAACCCTGACCTCATCTGCCGCATGGAGTGCGCACCACCACTGGTGCTAAATCAATTCTACAAGAATACTTCCGACGTACTACACAACAACAAGAATATAATACAACAAGGGTATCATGCTACAAACAAATATTTCGTTAGTATATTTCCTAATTTCTCAGTAACTTGTATTTCAACCAGTTTTTATGGGAGAAAAAACTATAAACTATTTTAGGTAATTTATAAAGTACTGTTACGACACTGGTGTAATATGCTTAAATGTATTATTAAATGCTCGACTATAATGGACTATTTTTCAAACGGGACAAAACAAACTATATATGTCCATAAAAAAGAGATTATTTTAATTAGAGCAATTATAAACTTAGTC
Source organism: Adranes taylori (assembly GCA_009867245.2). Lineage (NCBI taxonomy): Eukaryota > Metazoa > Arthropoda > Insecta > Coleoptera > Staphylinidae > Adranes > Adranes taylori. Next base: position 2,964 of record WYDF02286710.1, read on the forward strand.
AATGCAGATTATGACATCATCTTCTACATAGGCAATTAGCTAGTAAAATCCTTTATATAAATGGCTTTACGTTGACGTCAATTTCCTGTCGAACGGAACATTTCCTTCTGTCTAAGACAATTGGAGAGGACTCTTTGAAATGTTCCTTTTGATGTCTTAAATAATTTACTGCTTTTTACAGAAGAAAAATTTGTTTTTGTAGTACTTACAAAGAATTAGTCAAAGTTAGATTTCAAAATTATTTATCATTTTATTGGAATATTAGAATATGATTTTAGAATATAATTCTTAAAACTGAAAACGTCATGATATTAATGTTGTCAGTAATTGCAAGTTCCTTTAAAAACTAATATTAATATTATTATTTAAATGAACAAATAAATTTAGTAGATAGTCATTACCTTAAATTCTGTAAACACTTTTAAATTCAGTCAAATTCAGTATCTTAAATTCAGTCAAAAATTATAGTTATAAACTCGATAAAATTTTTGATTTTGATAATTTTTTTTTTTTTGATATGTTTCTATAAATTTAGAGAAGCTGTAACCATTGGAAATTCAAGTCACTTAACATTCCTTTCATAATAATTTGTATTCCTATGTGCATACATACAATATTTAGAAATAATACAGATAAAATTTTGCATATAATACAGGAGAGCTGCTTGACGGGATAGTGACTTTGCAATGAAAGATTAGTTTTGGAGTAAAAATTATATTTTATTTTTCTACATAATTCCCTTGTAACTTTACGCAATTAATCCAGTGGCTTTCCAAAATTTTCAAACCGTCCATAAAGAAATCTTTTGGAGACTCTGCAAAATATGTATTGGTTGTGACTATCATCTTTTCATTTGTACAGAATTTCTATAACCAACTCAGTTTTTCGAGTTTGGGAACAAGAAAAATATGACGGGCAACAATTCCTAACGTAATTCGATGAATTTAGTGATTGCAATGGCGAACAAATAAAAAGGCGCCGAATCTTGGCGGAACAGAACGTTCTTTTTGAAAAAAAATTCTCTTTAGTTGAAACTGGTGAATAAATTAACATAATATTGACTGGGTATTTTGCTTCCCTTCTCTAGATAGTCAATAAAAATTACGGCTTCGAAATCTCAAGATCGTGGCTATAACCTTATTGCGCGAGGAAACTTTTTTGTCTTTTTCGGAGCACGTTCATCACGAGAAGTCCATTGTTTTGATTATGCTTTAGTTGCTGGCGTATAATGGTATATCCAAGTTTCAGCTACGGTGACATATCGACGAAAAAATTCTCTTGGTTTAAACTTAGCCAAACAGTCATTGGTAACTGAAACACGAGTGAGCATTTGATCTGCATCGGCATCCATATTGTGGTTAACTTTTTTAAATTTAAATGTTGATGTCAAATATTGTGCACCCATTCGGTTGAAGTGTTCCCTTTACTAACTATCTGGCGCAATTTCATCCAGCGGTCATGCTTTACAATGGCATGCACGTTAACAATAATTTCTTGAGTAGTAACAGTTTTCGTAGACCCAAGATGTTCAGCATCATTCGTAGTCATATGACGTAGTCTGAAGGCATATAAGCACTTGCAATTCATTGCATGGGAAGGATTCAGATTCATAATAGTAGTTATGTTTCTTTTATATTCGTTCCACGTAAAAAATAATGTGGCGTGGAAAAAATTTAAATAAAAAATTGTCAAATTGTTTTAATTTTTAAAGAAGAAAGTTTTCCTGTTGGCGATTTTAAATTTAGTCAGCTCCAGTAAGGGTTTATTAATCAAGTTGTACAATGTGCATGAATCACTTATATTATGTCTGCTCTCAAACGAATTTATTCCTATGTTATTAGAAACACACTCATTTATAACAGTTTTAGTGATTCTATGTTTGTATGTTTTTACAAATCAATTTAATTTTCTCAACATTCCAATTGGTTAATGAATTTTTCATAAGGACCATATTTAGCTCCCACATCTCTTTATTGGAAATACTAACAAAATATATAATTGTCTAGAACTTGGGACGCTAAAATCTATGCTGCATCTTGTGATGAATTCCAAGCATTTTTTATTTTACAAGTCTGCAATACCATTTTCGAATATTTTACAACAGGACTTCTAAATCTAAGGTTTAGTTTCAAAGAATATATACCTAAATCCTTTATTTGTTTAACGTGGTTCAGTACAATGTCGTTAATAAATTAATGGAATATTTTAAAAACTTTACGTGGTATAATCACTCCCATTCTCTCCTATGCACGCAAAATGTTTTTGTTTCTGTAAAAGTATAATACAAAAAGGCCAAAAGAAGTCTTTCATCCCTCTCTTTGCTCGCTGAGGTTTTCATCGAGAGGCAACATTTAAGCCCACCTGAAAATAAAACGCTGAATAAAGTATTTATCAATTGTTACTGTCACAACATATTTATCAATTGCAACTACCGGAGCATATAATTTAAATGTAAGCAGTTATCACTACATCTGATTATATTCTACTAGAATAGATTTACATCTTTGGATGAATTAATAATTTGGAAACGTCTGAAAAAAAAATTGTTTGAAATATTTTTCTGATATCATTGATAATAATATTAAAAAGCACAAGCCCAATTAGGGGTCCCTCAAATCACTCCTGATATTAGAGTTATCACAAAAGAAACAAAATCGCCCAATTCAACAATCTGATTAAAATGCGAAAAATAATTACAAACTAAAAGCAATTATTAAAACATTCAAAGGCTTTGGATAGTTAGTAAACAGAGGCTGAACTTGTTTACTCTCAACAGAAGCTTTTAATATAAAAACTTTGGTATTGTTTTGAAGTAAACAATGGCCAATAGGAATACACTTCTAAAAAGCTTGGTTTAGGTACATATACAGTTTTTAATAAAAGTAACCTAGACATATCACGACAAAGTGTACTGTGAATGTCTAAATTATTTATGGATACGTTTATCTTTCAGTGAGTATCATAGTATCACGTACTACCGGGCAAAGTACGTCATAGTATCAGACAAAGGATTCGCCTGTCATGCTTATGATTACTAGAAAAATGTAAGAAAAACAAACTAACTACATTCTGATAGTTACTTACAATTCTATTAGCAAAATACATTGTTGAAGAATAAACAGAATTCATAATGTTACTTTCATTATAAAATATAACCATTGATTAAACTTAATAGGTACGTACTAGCAACCAGAAAGTTAACATCCAATTTAATTACAACATATATCTTAGAAAAGCAGCTACTTCAAGATATATTGACCATTTCACCCATTATTATAAGGAATCATCAGCATCTTCTCTATTAGGAGCGTCACAATTTTGAAAAACCTTGATTCTGATGCCTAAACCTCTAGCCGGCAGTTGGCTTGAAATGAAAATTCGTTTTATAAATTATTAATTTTTATATGCAATTTGGAAACACTTATGGAAATGTCAGTACTGTATACTATTTGAACGATGTAAATGATAATAGAAAAAGCAATGCCTTTCTTAACACAATGCATTCCATTTAATAGGCAGGCAATACGAACAAGGAAGTGAACATCTCAATTTAATTACAACAAATGTTTTAAAAAAGCGGTGAGTTCAAGACGTATGGACCATTGTACCCATTATTATAAGGGATCATCAGCATATACTCTATTAGGAACATCACAATTTTGAAAAACCGTGACTCTGCTGGCTAAGCCACTAGCCCGCTGCTGGCTTGAAATAAAAATTGGACTTATAAATTATTAATTTTTAAATGCATTTCGGAAACATTTTTGAAAATATCTACACTATATACTATCTGTACGATGTAAAGCGAAATAGCAGAAACAATTGCTTCCCTAATTCAATGTATTTCAGTTAAAGCGTACTTAATACCAACAAGTTAACATCACAATTCAATTACAACAAATGTCTTAAAGAAGCGACTAGTTCAAAATGTATTGAATCATTTTACCCATTATTAGAAGGAATCATCAGCATCTTCCTTATTAGGAGCATCACCGTCGCAATATTCTGAAAGACCATGACTCTGCTGGCTAAGCCGCTACCCGGCTGTAGACATGAAATGAAAATTCGTTTTATAAATTATTAATTTGTTAATGCATTTTCGAAAGATGTTTGGAAATGTCTGCACTGTATACTATCTGAAAGATGTAAGTCATAACAGAAGAAACAATTCCTTCCCTAATACAATGTACTTAATTTAAATAGTACTTAGGATGAATAAGGCAGTTAATATCACAATTCAATTAGAACAAGCGTCTTAAGAAAGCAACTAGTTCAAGATGTATAGACCATTTTAGCCATTATTATAAGGGATCATCAGCACCTTCTTTATTAAGAGCATCACTCTGCTGGCTAAGCCACTAGCGAACTGTTGGCTTGAAATAAAAATTCGTCTTATTAATCATTAATTTTTAAAAACATTTTTGGAAGTGTCTGCACTGTATACTATCTGAACTATGTAAATGATAATAGGAAAAACAGTTCCTTGCCTAATACAATGTATTTAACTTAAAGGGTACTTAGTACTAACAAGGATGTTAATATCACAATTGAGTTACAAAAAATATCTTAGAAAAGCGACTAGTTCAAGATATATGGACTATTTCACCCATTATTATAAGGAATCATCAGCACCTTCTTTATTAGGGGCATCACTGTCGCAATATTTTGAAAGACCACTGTATACAAACTGTACGATGTAAAGGATAATAGAAGAAACAATTCCTGTCCAAATACAATGTATATAAGTTAAAGGGTACTTAATACCAACAAGGAAGTTATCTTCACAATTCAATGACAACAAATGTCTTAAAAAAGCGGCTAGTTCAAGATGTATGGAAGCATTTCACCCATTATTTTAAAGGATCATCAGCATCTTCCTTATTAGGAGCATCACCGTCGCAATATTTGGAAAGACCATGATTTTGCTGCGTAAGCCACTAGCCGGCAGTTGACTTGAAATGAAACTTTGCCTTACAAATAATTAATTTTTAAATGCATTTTTGAAACATCTTTGTATATATCTGCACTGCATACTACCGGAGCAATGTAAATGATAATAGAAGAGACAATTTCTTCCTAATACAATGTATTTAATTTAAAGCGAAGTTAACACCACAATTCAGTTACAACAAATGTTTTAAAAAAGCGGCTAGTTCAAGATGTATCGACCATTTCACCCATTGAACAATGTAAATGATAATAGAAAAAGCAATTCCTTCCCTAACATAATGCATTTAATTTAATAGGCACGTTATACCACCAAGGAAGTGAACATCTCAATATAATTGCAAAAAAGTCTTAAAGCTACCAGTTCAAGATGTATGGATCATTTGACCCATTATTGTACGAGATCGTCAGTATCTTTTTATTAGAAGCAACAGTGCCGGTTGTTGAAACTTATTGAAAATTATTTGGAATTTACAAAATTAAAATAAATTTCAACTACTTACGTTTAAAATTTCTTTATTGTAGTATAAATTTCATTGATACAACAAAAATACGTATATTTTTAAATAGTAAAGGAACTTAATGATGGATTTGTATTGAAATTTAATTTGCTTAATTCCGGTTGCCTGAGGCTATAATATTAATTATGATTAATGCGTATTATTAAATAAATTCAGTCAAGTGAACTAATGCATGTATAACATTGAAAAAAAAACAGATAACAACTTTTGAATTATTTAGTAATACAGCAGCAACTAGAAGCAATAATATCAAGGTCAATTATTTATTTTTGTAAAAAAAAAACCATTAATTTTCTTATATTGTAATAAATATTACGATTATTCTTCCTGAATGTGGAAACCTTTCTTTACAATTAATACATATTGCTGCCTATATACAGGGTGATTAAATGTATTGTGTTTTGATTAAAGTGTATTTATAGGTTTCCGAGATATTGCGAAAACAAACAATTTAATTTTTACATTGCGTTCTCCTAAGTAAATTAAAATTGAATAAATGCCGTTTTTTGAGAAGCTGTACGTCCTTGAATTTTCAACCACATATCATTTATTTTGAATTTGTAAAAAAATTCACCACTAACACACTAGATATCAAAAGATTGGAAGGGGAGCACTCCTGCCCTATCAACGATTATTGTCTACAATTTGGTTTGATTTAATTTTAATCCAGCTTTTGTGCGCATATCCTCGATCTTTTTGGAAGTATAAATATTGATCTAGCTCATTCCTTGTGGGGTGTGTAGCAGTTTGTCTTACGATGTTGTATATTCTGTGTAGCTTATTTAAATCTCTATTCCATAAGTATTTATAAAAGTATATTGTCAATCCCAGAGGTTTTGAGTTGCAAAGTGTCTTCAGCGCTAATTGTATCTCATCATGCAAGATGGAATAGTTGGTTCTTAATCATTTAATTCCATCATAAGTGTGAGCACATTATTCTCAGAAGTGATTTGGGTCATCTCTGATGCTCGACCCTGTCAGTCTATGAACTGACTGTTTTACACATATTTTCGGTTCTTTGTTCTATTACACTGCAAAATTTTCTCACATACTCGTCTTTATCTCTTTGCAACGATTGATTTGTTTCCTTCAAGTGTAAATTCAATTAAAAATATTAAAAATAATCGAAATATAACTCTAAACACTAAAATAAATAATTGAAAGGTACTAGTAAAATTAAATAGTAATAGTTCAACATGTCAGGGAATGCACGTTATGAAATCATATCAATGTTTATTATTCTTCCATGAGTAATGATATGTAATATTATGACAAATAGGATATTCTAATTTTATTATCTATTTTTTTTGTGTTAATCTTGTTTTATCTTATTTTTCTTTTCTGTTCCATCTTGTATTTTTCCTAAAATATTTATTATCTTTATAACGTGCTCCACAATAAATAAATATTATTTACACTTAACTTTCACGTCGGAAGACACTATTGACACACTGATCCAGTGACACGAAATTCGAGCGTAGGCTCAGTTTAGAGTTCGAAAATGAACCTACACTCGAAACTCGAGTCACTGGAACATATTGTCAGTAGTGTCTTTCGACGTGAAAATTAAGGGTAAATAAAATTAATAAAATATTTTTCTAAAATACGTTTTGTTAATAGAATACATTTACGTAATATTTATACCAAGTAGAACTTTACAAAGTTCTAATAAATTAAATAGTAAATGTATATTTTTTATATGCATTTTTTATAAGTTTTTGTCACACTGTGTAAATAAGGTGGAGTTAATTCTTATATAAAATTAGTACTTCTGTAATATGGCCATGATCTTAAATAGCCTTGGTACGAGGAAAGACATACATTTTTTCCAACTAATATATTATTATAGACAAACGGATTATTATAATTAATTAATTAAAAATGGTTGAAGAATTTTCGAATGTACATAATATTAATTTGCTAGTGTTTTATTTATTCTACAATCTTTTCTTCATTGCTTGTTAATGAATAATTGCTAGAGGTAAATTTAATTTCTGATCATTTTCTTTCTCTACCTTTGCCTTTTATCGTATATGCGCTTGCATGTAAGTGTATTTTATATTATGAATTATCATCTATAAATGCAATGTATAGAGTGTTTCAAATATTGTATATGCTCTGCATAAAATTGGAGATGATACGTGTAATAGTTATTAAAATTCTTCAGTATGTTCCTTCACAAAAAAAAATTAGCTACTGGTTTCGAATAGCTCAGCTACTCATCGTTAGTCCTTTAATCTGCATTTTAATTTCGTTTTCTTGTAACTTACATATTAGAGAGTAATGATTGACCGATTGATGTTAAACTATTTTAGAATAAAGAAACTGCAACTAAACAAAGAGAGTACTTACAATAATAGGTTTTTCAATATCTGCAATAATTATAAAAACAAACCTAATTAAAAAATTTACGAACTTACTGTAATATGTTTATTTTAATGTGATTTAAGTAACTTGAGTTTGGAACTACTTTTGAAGATCTTGCTTTCTTTTACGTGGCTTGTGTTGTTGGGTGATTGAAATATTGAAATGGGCGCTGTTTGGTAATTTACTAATTTACTGTGGACGTCATTTTCTAATCAAAATATTTCCATGTTTTTGAGGATATTTTTTAATTTGCTACCTTTTTGTTTAGTACAAGTAGAAGTTTTGTTGCATCTTTATTGAATGAATAGTAATCTTCTACAAGGTGGCGGGCGAAGTTAGGATATATTTCGAATAGTACAACAAAACAAGAAACAACAACACGAACCATACGACATACTCCTGCAACTTCACCGGACACGTAGATAACCATTCACACCTAGATAACCTAGTAGAAGATAACCATTGATTCAATAAAGACGCAACAAATCCTTTTTGCTTTGTTGCCACTTCTTATGTAACCCAAAATGTAACACAAATCTGCTACGAATATGCCAAAAATATTCATAGAATATGCTCCTAATATTCTCGGTATTTATGTGCTAGTTGAGTTGTTGCTTATGCCAATTTGTCGCTGAGATCCTATCTCTACTTAGCAATTCAACAAAAATAATCTTATTCTATGAATAATCTATAGGACCAGGGTCGGCGCGAAGTTATTAAATGCCCAAGACAAAGAAATTTTGGTATGCGAGGATTTTCCCAATAGTAATGCGCCGCGCGCTCTACCGGACGTTGTAGACAACGTAGACAGCCGATCGAAGCGTCAGTGTGCAAATTGATGTATCAAGAATACGCTTGTATCATACAGTTGTGGGATTCGTTTAAAGAAAAAATGCCAAAAATTCGAAAAGACAACGAGTACAGTCCGTCGGGGCGGATTTAGTACAGTCCGTCGGGGAGCATATATTCGCATGGAAACAGTGCGCGGTAAAAAAGTGCACGAAATTCATGCCGCGTTAAAAGAAGCATGTGGAATGTTTACTGTGAATCGTAGCGCAGTACAGAGGTGGCACACGATGTTTCGAGAAGGTCAAACAAGCATCGAAGACGATCCACGCACGGGCAGTAAGAGAAATTGAGGCGGAGACAGGAATCTCGAAAACGAGCGCGCATCGTATTTTAACACAAGCGTTAGGTAAACGAAAGATGGCGGCGCAGTGGGTACTGCACTTCTTGTCAGCCGAACAAAGAGCTACACGTTTGGAAATTGCGCAGGAAATGCTTGGCTGTTATGAAAATGAAGGTGAAACCTTCCTCGATCGCATGACTACAATTAACGAAACCTGGATACGTGAGTTCGAGCACGAAATGAAGTCTCAGAGCGACGTTCTGCAGGATATAGGTTCGCCGAGAGCACATAAAGTTCATCACCAACACTTGAAAATGAAAGAAATAATGATCTTTGTCTATGATAAACGGGGAGTAATCGCCACAGATCGAGTTCCAACGGATACTAGTGTCACTGGAGTGTACTACAAAAACTTTCTCAAAAACTAATACAAAGCCTTGCAAGTTGCAAAGCATGTTGATTTTGCAGTATAATGCGGGCCCTCACATCAGTGCAACACCGATCATCGAACTTCTGGAAAAATACGGTTCTGAACAGTTCCGCCATCCGGATTATAGCCTTGATCTGAGCCCACCAGCCTTCGATCTATTGCAGAGTTGGAGATGCAGAGTTGGAGAGAAAACAAAACAATGTGTTTGGTGCGTTTTGTTTTTTTTTTGTCTACATTACAAAAATAAAAAGCTACATGTGATAAAAACAAATTAATTAATTTTAATATAAACAATAACTAACATACGAGTGCACGACCACACATAATAATTCATTACAAACTGCACTTCATCACAAAAAGTCAAAACGTGCCCTGGGCGCTCATGACGCTAGCTACTTCAGTCGTGGCTCGCTCCGAGAATTTCATTTGATTGAATTAATCACCCGTTAACGGGTTAAAATAAAATTTAATTTATTTATTGAACTGAATCATTGAATTGATTAAGTTCAATATATATGTTACATAAGGCAAAGTTGAAATAGTAAAATGCCTTAAAAATATTATTTGAAAATTATTGAAAAAAATTAATTCATTAAAATAAAATAAATATTGAAATCAACAACAAATAAGTAAGTACAAAAGAATAATACCGCGAAATATGTTAGTCAAATCTTAGCGGAATTTGTAACGATAAAAATACCGTTGTGGCGAAATGAATATCAAAAAAAAAACAACTTCAAATTTAACATAAATTAAACTATATATATATATATAATATAAAATACATAATATATATAATATATAATACATATATATAATATGTAATATATATATAGGCTTATATAGGCACAACAGAATAAAGGCACACGTATTGTACTAACGGTAAAAAAATGTAAAAATTTAACAATAGTTAAAAATTTAAAGATTTCTAAAACATCTGCTTATAATTTGGCATATGCAAAAGAATGTTTATCTTAATATTAATAATGTATGCAAGCTAAATAAACTCTTTGAAATTGGTCCATTTAGTTCCACGCGACTAGCTCCATTTAGTTCTTCCAATGTACTTGTATACACGTGCTTTGAGACAACCCCACAAGAAATAATCGCACATGATAAGTCTGGGGATCAAGGAGGCCAATGAATATCACCAAACGTGGAAATGAGGAGAGCAGGGAAAAGAGCAATGGTCTCTTGTGTAAATATTTCAGATTTTCAGAAGTCCATGAACGGCAGTGCTGTTTATTCACCATGCAATTGAGATAAAAATGGGCATCATTACTCATGAATAAATTGTGATGGTCATTTTGCTCAAAAATTGCTTCCATCTCATGTGCGAAATTCAGTCGCTGTGCGTAATCCCCGGCTTGCAATTGTAGCACAACGGCCAATTGGTATGGGTGGAAATGCAAGACAAGATGTGAAATACTTCTTACCGAACGACTACTTAAGCCAATTCCGGTAGAAGGATTCCGAATAGATCGACTCTGACTACACAGCCGGGCTTGTCTGACGCGTTCCACATTTTCAGGGGTACGTGCCGTTCATAGAGCCCCCGACGGTCTTATGTTCATTAGTGTACTTCGTGTGCGAAGTGCTTTAACGTAGGATAGAGTTACGAGGGGGAATAGATTGATTTCTGTGGATATTGAAATGACAATGAAATTCATGCTGAACTGCCGTGATAGACTCGTTATTCTTGATGAAACAGTCGTACGCAAAAACGCGGTATTCTATCGTCCACGGCTCCATGGCTTCAACTGAAAAAAAAAGAAAAGGAAATGCTAGAACTTCACGAATATAACGCCATCTGCCGCACATCTGTCATTATACCTGGTGGCGAGTTCTAACCATTTCAAAAACGTCCGTCCTTTCTGCCCCATCCTGTAGTAGTGTCTTTGATATGAAACAAAAATAATATTTTGCTCGTTATTCTAATTTTAATACGTGCATTAAAATAAAATAATCCTTTATTAATAAATTTAAATTTTACGAGAGCTCTCTAGACGAAATGCCTTATAATATGAATTTAAGACAAAAAACTGAAAAAATAAAAGTATCTCTAAAACGTTATACTTTATATTTTTATGCCCTCCCACTCCCCCATATTTTGTTGCATTCTTATGGTAAAAATTCTTGTACCCGTGGGGCGGTGCCAGCTGAGACCTTTCTGGACATGTCTGGAAGGACGACGAAAGTGTAAATTAGTGACTGAATGAATAAGTGAAGTAATGAGATAACTTATTAAGTGGAATTTAGACTTTGATTGGATTTTTCTTTCGAACATGCAAACGCATAAGACCCTCCCTACGATCTCACTATGTATTAGAATTGAGGCGCCCTGCCATAATATCTGCATAATTTTTGAATACAAAAACATTTTCAGTTCAATTACCCGTCATTTAGTAATGTTTTAAATATGACGTTTTAATAAATATTTGGATTCACGAAATGTTAACTTTGTCAATGTTATTGAGCAGAAAGCTTACTAAGTACGCCAAAATATTTACAAGGTACACCCTTTGCCTTATTGCTATATCTATTTCCTACAAGTTTTGCTACATCTAGTTTCTGAATCACTATAATTTGATATAGACCTTTATACCCCTAATATCTTTTCTATAAACCTAATGTGCACTTTCTCCATTCTCTGTTTCATTTACCGACCACACCTCCGTTCTATATATCATACACACATTTATGAGTCTCAACCTGATTCTTTCCTATTCACCACATTTTTTTCCCTATGCTTGTGTGATTCTTTCTGCCGGCACTCTTACTTTCATTGCCAGCATCGTCACATGCTACTTGCCACCGCCACACACTCTTTCTGCATCCAGCCAAACTACAACTTCCTTCACATGTCCTTTTACATACCATACCTTTTGTCTTCATCAGTTTCATCATCAAATCTTTGCGTTACAAACATCTCTTCACTCTCTGAATAATATCATTACACACCAAACATATTACTATAAACACCAAACATATTACTAACTAATAATTATGTTTTGGACTTTCCCAAGGAGATAAGTATACGTCCAATACGTAAATATAATTGTATTAAATAATGCAATGATCGAAAAAACGCAAGAATTTTTTTTAGCTGATTATATAAATCCTATTAACGTTTGTTCATTAAATTCTAGTAGCCTTCAGAATATTAAATCGCGTTCCTTCATTTAGGATTTAATGGGAAATATAATTTACTTATTATTTATTGCTTATTTAGATAAAACTTATTGTTATCTGAAAATAATTAGGATATTTATGTAGTTGTCTTCATGATCTTAATTTTGCTACGAACTTGTAATTAGATATTGTTGGCATGCAATATAATAATAATTGACAGGATCAGGGTTAGACCTAGATTTTATATGACAACCTTCACGCTTCACAACCGCGATTTCCAAGATTGCTTTTTATTTTAATAAGTTGTAAACATATATTAATTATTTTATTAAAGAATAACTAAGTCAATAAAGAGAGCGCTAATTATGAAGTATATTATATAGATCGTGTGTGGTGACATATATATCATGATAACAGTTACAATTGTAGGTAACAAGAACGAGTGATTTAATGATGCTGAATACTTATTTTGGTTAAAACCATTAAACAAATGCGTAACAAATTGCTCTAAAATGACTAAAAATACTGGCAAATACAATTTGATTCTTAGCTTTTATGTACCAATACAGAGAATTTTTTTATTAGTACAGTAGAAACTCGGTTATCCGTCAGGTACGAGACCGATAGGATGACGGAAAATCAAAAAGACGGTTAAGCGAGTTTATATTTTTTCAAACTAAAAAAAAGCATGCATTCTTTATTTTTAAGTTCTTAAAACAATTGTATTTTTAATTTCAAACAATCACAATTTCCCATGTATTGAAAAAGAATGCGAATACATATGCCATGTGCCAGAGGAATGGAAGAGAGGGAAAATAGTGCCTGTGTTTAAAAGAGGGAATCGAATGGAAGTACACAGTTTTAGAGGGATTAGTTGCATGAATGGGTTGTATAGAGTGTATATGAGGGTGATGAATAGAAGATTAGAAGAGGAACTGTGTAAAAAGGAAATTCTATCCGATACTCAAAGTGGTTTTGTCAGGGGTAGAGGAACGGGGGATAACTTAGTAATAATAAATTATGTTATGAATCAAGAAATTGCAAAGAGAAAGAAAATGTATCTGCTGTTCATTGATTTAAAGACTGCTTTTGATAGGATAGTGAGAGAGAAGTTGTGGGTGAGAATGAA
>WYDF02286721.1:0-16618 GCA_009867245.2 Adranes taylori
GTGCCTGTTCATCCACTTCAATCCACTTTGAAAATTCTTCTTGAGCAGCCAATGGTTTATCAGTAGTGATTCCAATCCACAATTTTCCAGCTTTCAAGAAATGCTCCATATGAAATTTCCGCGTGAAATAGTTTTGTGCGCCTAATTTGTCAAATTGATTTACTTGACATTTGTCATATTTCACTTCTTACAATTTTCACTTCAAACTTGACCTGACTTGATGTTTTCAATACCGTGAAAAATATTAATCTTATTTACCTTATAATATTAATATGTTATTTCACTCTCGAGGCCCAATAACCTCTTGGAAATACCAAACAGAATTATTCTAGCGTTGCAAAATTACAAAATTATTATGTAATGAACTCTATTTTGTATGACAACAACAACATACATTTCTATTTTATTTTTATATATCAAACTAAACACAAAAAACCTTATACTGATCATAAACTACATAATTGTCACATTTATATTTGAACATTTTTTTCATTAAATTATTTTTTGTTATTAATAAATTCCAAATCGTTGATTTAAAACTTACATATGCTTTATTGAATCGCTTATTTGATACTTCGTTCTCCAATTTTATCTTGTGTTGAAATTTAAAAATATTGGATATAGATATCCTGGACCTATATGTTAATAAAAATATGTTGATTCCTTGTTCAGCCCATTATTTCTCATTGAATTATTTCTATACATATATGTATATTTAAATGGTTGAACACAGAATCATGAATTAGTTGTAAATTCAAATTCAATCAATAAAATTTAATAACAAAAAATTTGTTTGGGCAATATATTCCAATAGTTACACCACTGTGCGAAGCAAAGTTAAAACAATAACTACCATAGTCATCCAGCATCCAAATCTATGGTGTTCAGAGTTCTGCGCGGCGCGTAGAACCAATCGCGCGTTCGTAATGTTGGTTGGTTCGCGTTTTTGTTCGTTCATATTCGATTGATATACTCTTCATTTGTTGACTGCGCTATAAACATATTATAGAATAAGTCGGATCGCGTGTTAGGTCGGGTGCAGTGAACCGGTGGCTCTTGTCGTTCGAGGTACTTATTTGTTGCTTCCAGTTAGTTATATTGATAATCTCTTGTTGAAAACGCGCTGTTTTGTGTTATTGTTTATTATGGGATGTTTCCTTTTCTTTTATACAAAGCTCCTTTCTTAATATTTACGTATTAGATTAATTAAAAGATATACACGCACGTATACGAAATTATAACATGCAGTGTTTATTATTGTGAGGTGTTAGTCTTTCGTGTTATTTCTATAGGTGACAGTTTAACTGTAAAAGTATTTCCATAACATAACCTTATATAAGTTTACTCTCGAACTTTTTATCAACACGACTTGACCTCTTTGCCTGTTTGTTTGAGTTGCATCAGAACGGTTAAACACATTAACATAAGTGGATACATTTCATCTTTTTTAATAAGGTAAATTAAGTTTGTATATTTTTAGGTTAACTTGTAAAATTATTATGAAACACAATACAGTAAAGTCATTGAATGTGGAATACTTTTTTTATTTTGAGATAAAAAAATATCACAAGAGTCTGATTTTTCTTTTACATAATCCCCATGGAGTCAATGGTTGATAAATAATTAACGAATGTAATTGGTGAAGAGAAAAACATTTTAGATTGATTCGAGATGAAAGAAGACAATTGTACAATGTATGCTAATGTGGAATACTTTCGGTCCGTAATGTGGAACGATATGGGTTTCCTTAGTATTAAAAATCTGAAAGATTAGAAATATCTATTTTGTAAAAGATGTCAAAAATTATATCTTAAATTTACTACATTTTACAAGCAAAAGTTGCGAACCCAAACGTCCGCACATTCTGCATCTTCCGTGAGATTACCATAGACAAATATGTCATCAGTAGAAGAATCTTGAATGATCAGGCTGTGAACCTGGCCTCTTTTTCAAAACGGGAACTGGATTAATGCCTTTCGAAAGGATACGCTGGTTAGTGTTAATCACTGAAGCATTATTGGCTCAATACCTGTTGCGTCTAGCTGTTCTTGCATCAATTCCTGATGGCTAGATGACGCCAAGAAGTCTTCTTTAGTGAAAATGTGTCCTCTACTAAATACTAGCATTAGCAAAACTGTACTTTAACGTATGCTTTTCCAAAAATTTCACTCATATCCAAATGACTGATGGGTTCTTAGAAAAATTAGAATTTCATCGTTGTAGAAGGGTTTTAATGCTCCCATTACTGTTTTATCCAAAGACTGGAGCTTGTGTGTTGTATGTGGAGGGAGACACAATATTTCCACAAACTTCTTCCTGACCATGTATATTACATCAAGATTCCTGGTGTGGGAATCAAGAATCAAGAGGACAGGTTTTTCTTTCGTTGGTTTGACTATTTCTGTAAATTGTTGAAATCAAACAATTTGATTTCAACATTTTCTAGATGAAAATGAAACATTGTCCATGGTGGAGCATCTTTTTTCAACTGTTCATTGGCGTTCTTTCGCGGAAAAATCATCATTTATGGTACGTAAATTCCGCTCGCACAGTACTACAGTAATTAAAGAACCTCTCTTGACAGAGGTAATAGCACCTACTTGATGCTTTGCCTTCGAAGATAACACCTCTGGACATTTAGACTGGACAATACTCTCATCTACATTAAAGATGCGATCTAGGGTAACGTTCTTTTCTTCAATTAAAATTTCTAGCAAGTCCAAATATTTATCCACTTCCACTGTTTGATTCTAATTATAATGCAAATTTTACGACGTTTTCTTTTCCAGTTAAAAAAAAGTTAAATTTTATCGAACTAATGTATGAAACAATTGATATTAGGAAAGATCTTCTGTTAAATCGGAGATGTGGTGTGAAACGTCCTGCTCGTATATGAATTCGGAAAAGGCAATCTGGCAAATCGATGGTTTGGTAATGGCTATGTCGATCCATTTGTGGCTACAGCATTAACTTAGAAATAACATTCCTTAACATGCAGAACAGTACGCCTATGCGGAACAAAACTTGGTTGCGGCGAAGGTGGATGTGGCGCATGCACTGTAATGCTATCCCGTTACGATCGCAAGGCAAATAATGTAGTGTACGCTAAATTTGCAATTATTTCATATAAAATATTAACGACTAAAACCATTTCAGTCATCTGCCAGTGAACGCTTGTCTCACGCCAATATGTGCCGTCCATGGTATGGCAGTTACCACTGTAGAAGGCATTGGATCAACTAAAACCAAATTGCATCCGGTTCAGGAAAGGATTGCGAAAGCTCATGGTTCACAATGTGGATTTTGTACACCTGGTATTGTTATGTCAATGTACACACTTCTCAGGAGTACACCAAAACCGAAGATGAAGGATATGGAAGTAGCGTTTCAAGGTAATTTATGCAGATGTACTGGATACAGACCAATAATTGAAGGTTATAAATCATTGATTGAGGATTGGGAAAGAGTACAGGTTTCTAATCAAAATTGTTGTAATGGTACACAATTAAACGGTAGTATGGAAAATGGCTACAAAAACGGAGAAGTGAATGGGTGTCCTTTAGGTGCTAATTGTTGTAAAAACACTCTTCCAGAAGATGAAAAGGAATACCTATTTACATCATCCGAGTTTCTGCCCTACGATCCATCACAAGAGCCAATATTTCCACCGGAACTGAAACTATCAGATGAGTTCGATACTCAAGCTTTATATTTCAAAGGTGAAAGCATTACTTGGCATCGTCCAACAAATCTAAATGATTTGCTTGATTTAAAAATGATATATCCTGATGCGAAAATTATTGTTGGAAACACCGAAGTTGGAGTAGAAGTCAAATTTAAACATTGCTACTATCCGGTTTTAATGCATCCAACTTATATTCCTGAAATGGTCGATCATCAAATACTAGCTAATGGAATTCGATTTGGTGCATCAATAACATTACAAGAGATGGAAAATGTTTTAAAAAAGGAAATAGCTACCCAACCGGAGTATAAGGTTCGTGTTTTTAAAGCAATAATAGAAATGTTGCATTATTTTGCTGGCAAACAAATTCGAAGTGTAGCAGCGGTCGGTGGTAATATTATGACAGGTAGTCCAATTTCTGATTTAAATCCCATATTTATGGCTGTTAGAATGCTGTTGGAACTGAAGAGTAAAACGAAAGGTACAAGAACTGTCCTAATGGATGAACATTTTTTTACAGGTTACAGACGTAACGTTGTGGAAAAAGATGAAATATTAGTCGCCATAATAATACCATACACAAAAGAAACTCAACATTTTTATGCTTTTAAGCAAGCCAGAAGGCGAGATGATGATATAGCTATTGTTAATTGTGCTATTAATGTCTCCTTCAAGAAAAATAGTGATATTATAGATGATATTGATTTGGCATTTGGTGGTATGGCGCCTGTTACAGTTTTAAGTTTAAAAACTAAAAAAAATTTAATTGGATTACACTGGAACGAGAATATGCTTGAAATTGCTTACCAATCGTTGCTAGAGGATTTACCATTGTCTCCAAGTGCTCCTGGCGGAATGATACAATTTCGTAGAGCTCTACCATTAAGTTTCTTCTTCCGAGCATATTTGTTAATTTGCGATAAGCTATCTAACAAAAATATTGATCTCAAAGAGCGTAGCGCCATGAATAGTTTCCATTATCAAGTTCCTAAAAGTTCTCAATACTTTCAAGTCGTATCCGATACTCAACAAAATAGTGATCCTGTAGGTAGACCAATACCTCACGTATCCTCCCAGAAACAAGCATGTGGTGAAGCGTTTTATTGTGATGATATTCCGTTTTTCGAAAATGAATTGTATATGGCGTTTGTCTACAGTACTAAAGCTCATGCGAATATTTTAAACATAGATCCCTCTGAAGCATTAAGTATGGATGGTGTAGACGGTTTTATATCCGCAAATGATTTATTAGATCAACGAAATTCGCTGGGTGCTATATTTCACGATGAAGAATTATTCATCTCGAAAACTGTTACGTCGCAAGGACAACTCATTGGCGCAGTGTTGGGTAGAAATCAACTAATTGCTCAAAAGGCAGCAAGGAAAGTTAAAGTCGAATATGAAGAACTAGAGCCAGTAATTATAACGATAGAAGATGCAATAGCTCATGAATCGTATTTTCCTATTAGAAAAAAGATGGAAAATGGAGATGTCGATGCAGTATTTAAAACTGCTTCTCATGTAATTGAAGGTGAATGTAGGACTGGTTATCAAGAACATTTTTATTTAGAAACTCAGTGTTGCGTTGTCGTACCCAAAGAAGAGCACGAGATGGATGTTTATACTTCTTCACAAAATCCTAGTGAAATTACGGTAAGCATTTTTTTATTATCTAAAATTTTTAGCTACTCTAATAATCCACACATATCACACTTACACAATGAAAGTAATGTCCTACGTTGCTTTTGTTTGGCAAGCTTTTGTTTGGCAAAACAAATCCCAGATATCTGAATTTCCAATGCCAAATAAAGGTTACTTATTATATATCTGAATTTCATCACTCTTTCTATTTTTTGTCCCCCTATACTAAAGTCATCCTTCCTACATTCTTACTCTCTCTTCTTGCTCCCCATCACTTTTGTTTTCTTCACATCCACTTCTAAATCTCTCCTATCCATATATTTCTTTACTCTCTATATCATTTCATCTATCTCTTCTCTTCAAGAGACCACAGCTTTCTCCTTTCAACATCAATTCCACCCGCTCTTCAGAACGTCCACTAAATCCGCCAAATAAATGTTGAATAGTGAAGCACTCAGTGGGCTACCCTGTCTCACTCCTCTGTGTGACTCAAATCATGCTGATACTATTTCATTCACTCCCACTCTTATCTTCGTTCCTTCATACTTATCTTTATCATTCTTGTCATTCCTTTTGAAATCCCTACCTCCTCCATTCTCACCCACAATTTCTCGCTCATTATCCTATCAAATGCGGCTTTCAGATCGACGAACAGCAGATACATCTCCTTCCTCTTTGCTATCTCGTGATTCATCACGTAATTAATCATTACTATGTTATGCGCCGTCCTCCTGGTCTATGAAAAAGCCGCGCTGAGTGTTCGATAAAATTTCTATCTTACGCACTTCTTTTTCTAATCTCCTGTTTATCACCCTCGCAAATAATCTATACAACCTATCCATAATTGTTACTTCTCTATAGCTATCCACTTCCATTCTCTCCCTTCTCTTATAAACCTGCACGATTTCCCCTCACTTCAATTCCTCTGGCACTCCTACACTTCTTTCCATATCTTATTTATCCCTCTTACTAACGCTTCCAATCCATTCTGATTCAAACATTCCCACATATCCACTGGCATCCTATCTGTTCCTGCTGTTCACCCTCTTTTCATATATTCCATTTCTCTCCTTATCTCTTTCACACTTATTCCTTCCAATTCACCCTCCTATGCTTATCCCTCCTGTCCCTTCCTTTGAACACCCCCCCCTCTCCCATTTTTCCTTACCAACCCTTCTTTCCTATACTTCCTCCCCCATTCATCCAAGCTCAATTCACATCTTGCTCTTTTTCCCCCTGCCATTCCCCATTTTCTCATATATCTCCATATCTCCCTTTCCATTAATCTGTCTTATCTCTTCCTCTTGGTCTCTCCTTCTCCTTTCTTTTACCTTTTGACCCCCACTTTCTACTCTTTTCTAGTATTACTATACTCATCCCATTTAGCTCCCGATCTTCTTACTTTCCTCAGTATCTCCCTAATCGTGCTTTTCTTCTTTATAGTCTCCTCATCAAGTTCTTGAAAATTCTCCTTTCTATTTTCTTCCTCTTTTCTCACACTGCTTTTTTCAAGCATCCTTTTTACCACATTAGTCACCCCTTCCACACTATTCATGCCATGCCACTTCACTTTATCGAACTTTTCAATCATCTCTCATACATACTCTCCCTCCTCATGCACTCTCTTTCACTTACCTCTCGCTTTTCCATCCTTCCTTTTTCCGTTTTCCTTACCGTCTCTACCGGGAAGTGATCGGATTCTATTCTCTCATCGATTCTCATACATTCTAATATTTCACCCGCATTCTCATTCTTTACCACATAATCTGCTATCGATCCTCCACCATGTCCCGTAAACGTTATGTAACCTTCCCCATTACCTTTTGTGCAGCCATTTCCCACCCACCATCCTTCCTCTTCAATATATTCTAATAATCTTTTCCCTTCAACATTTATCACTTTATCTTTCGACTTCCTCTCCATATATCCCTCAACATTACAACATTACATCTTTCATTATTGTTATCATCTCCCATACTCCTCCATTCTTACCTACAACAATTTCACTAATCTTTCTCTCAAATTGTACCCACTCTATGTTCACATATTTTGACAACTGCATTTTGACTATTCTGTCGAGATCCCTTTGTACACATTAACTCAATTGCAATGGTCAGATGTTATTGCCTTACCTGTTTTACCGACCGTGCTTACTGCTTTCAGTTTGCTGGAGGGAATATTTTCCTGCTACCTAATGGTCTCAGCGGGTTTGAGAGTCGTGCGAATCATGTCGCTGATTGTTTTCTATTTGGTCTCATTGCCGCTCTCGATCTCTCTTCCGACTAAGAATGTCTGTCGCCAATTTGGAAAAGGCATCCCAAATTTCTTCGTTTTGAGTAATCTTATTGCCAATATCGTCCCGAGAAAATTGAATTCCTAGATGACGTTCCAAGGTATGTCTTACGGTGTTCCAAGACTCGTGGACGTTCTTGTGGACGTTCTTCTTTGGAGGTTGTAACCTGCAGATATGCATTTGCTATCTCTAGATCCAACAATTTTATTGGTACAAACTATCGCGATTACACAGAGTGCGTCAGAAGATACCGTCCTGTAGGCGCGGGGAACTCCTAGTAATCCAGTGAGTTGAGCTCTTTCTAGCAGTCCTGGGCGTTGCCAGAGCGCTTGCCCATACGGGCGCAGCATACAGATCAGCAGACTGCACTACACTATATAGAAATCTACGCTTAATAGTCCCTGAGGCGCATGAGCCTGGAGATGTAAGTGCTAACTCTGCTTGCTTTCTAAGCCGCATACTTTACATGGGCTCCTAGTTGCAGTCATTTATCGAGCACTATTCCCAGATACTTGACCTCTTTGCTAAAAGACACAGGATCTCCCTGTACTTTAATGTTTTGGTTTGAGATTCTTCTTTGTCCAGTTAGCCATGTAGTCTTAGTTTTCTGAGGTGCTAACTGGAGTTGATTCCAAGCCATCCATCGATCGATTATTTTAATTGTTGCATTTAGATTTAGTTCGAATTCATTCCCAGTCTTGGAAGTTGCCATAACAGCGATGTCGTCAGCAAAAGCAAACAGCCTAATACCTTTCGGGTACTTTAGTCTAAGCAAACTGTCATACATTACGTTCCACAAAGTTGAGCCAAGGACTGATCCCTGTTGAACTTCCCAGTTGATCTTTTGTTTTCGCTCTTTGGCTACAGCTGTAGTATAGCAGAGGACTTGCTCTGAAAGGTAACTAAAAGAATTGCGCGTAAATACAATGGTGTTTCTTTTCTTTCGGGCGCTCTATTTATGCTGGTCCACCCATCTGTATTGAATGCATGTTTAACATCGAGCAAAACCAACGCACACAGATCTCTTTTGTGTTTCATTCCAGGCTGAGCTGATCTCCCTGCTTCTATGACGGCTTTTACTGCCTCTGCTGTGGATCACCTTTCTCGAAAGCCGTACTGTGTATGATGTAAAGCGTCAGATGTAAAGTGCTCCTGCAACTTTTACAATATTAAACGTTCGAACAGGTTTGCTAGGTCGTCTAAAAGGCATATTGGTCTGTATGCGATCGTGCCTTTTCTCTTTGGATCAGCACAAGGTTTGCTTCTTTCCATGCTTTTGGGAATGTTCCCGCTGGTAGTATACTATTGAATACATACAGGAGCACTGATGGAATAACCTCCACCAAAAGTTTAATCACACGCCCTGGAATTCCATCAGAGCCAGGTGCTTTGTCGTTCTTTATTTTAAGGTTTTCATTATCTAAAGGTCAAATGGGCCAATTGTCATCAGTGTTACTCCTTTCTGAAAACAACTCCCCAACGATTCCGTCGATATTTTCGGGTGGAACACACCTCTTGTGAAGATGTTTGGTTACCACCTTGTAGGGTACTCCCCATGGATCTTCCTCCTTGGCCGTCTAAAGTTCTCTCCAGCACTTGTTCTGGCTTTGCTTAATAGTAAAGGGGAGGATTTTTGCGTGCTTCCTCAGAGTTTATGAGCTTAATGTCCACTGCCGGTTTTATCCGCTTGTCCAGCTTTATCCCATTTTATATAATTTCAAAACATTCAACAAATATTTTAACATGATTTTCCCTTTAATACAGTTTAATGTTAAAAGCTAAAATCGAAATGAATTGCAGTCTCTTGTCGCAGAAATCATCGGTGTACCACAAAATCGAATTTCTACGAAAGTGCGTCGAATGGGTGGAGGTTTCGGTGGAAAGGAAACGCGTGCGTTCCCGCTAGCAGTAGCAGCTGCTCTTGCTGCCAAGAAGTATAATCGTCCTGTTCGAATAATGCTTGATCGAGATGAAGATATGATGACGACAGGTGGACGGCATCCATTTTTAATTCAATATAAAGTCGCTTTTGATGGAGACGGAGTTTTACAAGCATGTGAAGCGAATGTGTATAGTAACTGCGGATATTCTTACGACTTATCTATAGGGGTAAAGAAAAGTTTTATTTTAAATTAAATAATTATATATTTTTTTAATCTTTTTCACCTTAGTACGTCTCTTATATTCATATTACTGCAAATGAAACAAAGACAAGAGAATTCTCGGTCTAAACTATTTATTAGCAATGGAGTAAAATCAGAGTTGGAACAGTCTCTAGACAGAGAAGAAAACCCAAAATGTTCTGTAATCTGGTATGTAGCTACTTAAATTAAAGTATGAGGAAATTAAATTAAAGTATATGTTGAAAACGCAATGGTTAGACATCAATTAAGCAAACAACTTACGCTATTGCTTCGTGAAAAAGAGTGTAGAATGTGAAAAAAACATTCTTTTTTAATGTCTATGCCTTGAGGCCTATTGAACCGATTTTAGTTAAATAGGGTACACGGGTGCGTGGTATTTGAGGTCAAATCTCCATACATCTGAGCTTGATTGACACAAAATGGCGGAAATGTACAATTTCGAATGTTCCCAAAAATTCAAAATTCAAAATAAGCGGGTGAATTTTGCACGCAAATAGTTTTTTACAGCCTGGATGCAAGCGCATTTATCTCGTATATCATTGTACAGAAGATTTTTTCAGATTTAAAAATTTGAATGTATTTATTAAATCTAATCCATTTGATTCTCAATGGTTTTTTTTTAGTAGGGCAGATGATAGAAAAATGAATGTAGAACACCTTTCTTCTATAACATTGTTTTTCCTAGTAAACCAGGCTAATATCTGGAGACTACATGTTGTTCAAATCTGTAGACTCCAAGACGTTGCTTACTTTATATTTTATTATCCTCCTATATATCTCTACGCAACATTTAATAAAATATTTTAATAAATTTATATTGGCTTTCAAAAAGGTGGATTTTTCTGGAGGATAAACAGTACGGTGATTATTCTCCTAGATAATTCCACAAAAGCAAGTATATGTATTTTGATACTATACTCCCAGATATCTCCAGAAATATTTGTATTAAGTCATGCATTGTATTACATATTATGATGTATATTTCATATATGTGTCATATATTGATCACATAGATACATGGAATGATCCGGGTGATAGGAACCACCTCAAATGTGTCCCATACTCCCTAATATTCTATAACTATGTACAGTAAATAGATAGTTTATTAAAAAACAATTTAAAATTAAACATCCATTGAATAAAGAGATTCGCTTTTAAAAACAATTAGATAAAAAATTGAACATAAGCAAAATAAATGTTTTTATTAGATTATGATGTAATTAGAATGCACACGGATCGATTACGATATTTATCTCTACATAATAATATCGTCTTACATGCTTTATATTAATTTAATAGAAACTAGCTCAAACCAATTAGCATCAGCATAAAATAAATTTCTTAATAAATAAATTTCATTAAATGTCTAAAGGTCCAAAATGTTTAATAAACACACAAATAATTATTAATTGTTTATAGTTACATAAGAATTCAATTGATATATAAAGACTGATTAACTTTTTATACTTTGCTACTTTTAACCTAAAACTCATGCTGCGTGTTTAATTTTTGATGACCTATTAATATAATTTAAAATAAAATATGGTATTTTCTTATAAACTTGCCATCATCGAGCCAAGAAGTATAATTATAGCATCACTAAGCTCATACTTGTTCAAAGGTTTTGTCATATCTCTAACAATAGCTGAGATATCTGCTGTGACAGCTAAAATCAAACAGACTGTATATATTATTCTTGTTTTTAACAATTGAAACTTCAAAGTATTTTGGAATATTTAAATAAAATCAAACACCAACTAACATGTTTTTTTTTTTTGAAAAAGTATGAAAAAGTTTTTATTTTCTACATGTAATTAAATTTTGAATCACTACCGTGAATCCAAATAAAATTAATTATCAGTTATTACCTTACAGATGATTTTTTTTAATAAAAAGTCTTTAAGTAATAAATGACATAAATAATGTTTTAAGTAACATATCAAATATTGAAAACTTTAAGCAGTAAATGGATTGTAACTTCTAATTCATTATATTTAATATTAATTCTCTTTTTCTCATCGTTAGAGAGACCGTTAAAATCATGGCTGACAAAATCTTCTTACCAATTATTAAATCTTAGGAAATATTAAAATATAATGACGTCAAAATTTTGAAAAGCAATTATTAATCTAGATGACTTGTGTATCAATATCATACTGCATTAAGGTCACCAAAACTGAATTTATTAAGAGAATTTTTTTAAATCTTTTTAATATAAAAATTTAATAATAGCTAAGTTTAATCTTTTGCTAACACAATATGAACTGTACATTGCAAAAACGCATACTTTTATAAGTAAAGGATAGCAAAGTCGAAATTATTACCTTCGGCAATCATTATATAACATGTGTTTTCGTCAACAGCGACATAATTGAAATCGTGCCAGACACTACTGACAAGCACACAGTGATGGCGAAACGAAGCGCTTCGAATAGTGTCAGTATCGATTTCAACTTACAATATTGTTTATTAATAGCATGTCAAATCACAACTGTTGTGTCTAATCTCTATGTAATTTGAATTTCAGCTTACTGTGTACTTTGCGAATAAGCTATTATACTTGTATTTTTTATAATTACTATTAGCTCTCATTTAATTATTTCAATATCAAAATTGCTAAAATCAGTTTGTATTTTCAGTAAATTACTTGAATTAATATTCTGTGAAATATGTAATATATTGGTATCATCTAAAATATTAAAATCATGATTGTGATGTATGTTCTGTAAACTGTAATTTTTCTGGTTGATTTAATCTAATGGCGTTAGAATGCTCTCTGAACCGAGTATGGAAATTCAGATTGGTCATACCGGTATAAAATTTATGACAATTATTCTATTTTAAAAAAAACAGCAGTTTTTTATTTATCGGTGTGACCTCTTGATCATATTGAATCGAAGAAAACCTATTAATATTTTTGAACCCTATGGTGATTCATATTTTTTTTTTAATAGAAGGTATTAAATTACAAGCCTTATTGATGTAAGGTAAAGAGTAAAATTTATGGTAATTAGAGACAGATTGGTTAAGGTTTACTGAAATGTTTATAATTGTTTTCAAAAATAATTTTAAGATATCATTCTCAGAAAAACCATTAACTTTCACTAACCCTCTGATAATATTAACCTCCTTAACCAAATCTTCAAACAACCACGGAATTTTTAACGCTCTGTAAATAAATTATCAGTGAATGTATTTTTTCCATAAATTTTAACTTAAATAAATTATAGACTCATTGGATGTTCAAAAATTAAATAATTTTATTAATCGTATTTTCATGTGTGCATTGAATATTAGGGATAGAAGGAATTAAACAAATTTTTAATACGTACATCATCATCAGGACTAACTTCAGCAATGACAAGGATATTATTAACATATCTTTTATGTGGATGGCTCTTAGATTAACACATTTACTACGGAAATAAATTTCGCTATTCCTGAAGCATTGTACTTTTATCTTCCAATGTTTTTATTGCACACACTACACATAATTTCCATATTGCACGACCTCAAATATAACAGGAAGTACCAAAAAATTTGTAGATGGTATCTTAAACGTGCTTCCTTAATAAAAAATTACCTTAATTTATTGTATACTATAAAACTCCTATTAAGTTTACGAAGAGATTGTGGTACGGATGCTTATCGTACGTTTTTTTTTTAAAGAAAATAAAACATTATTTTGATTTCCTATTATTATTTGTTTTGAATAAGCGGCCATGTTTTCTTTTATATGTATATGCATATAATGTTATTTTAGAGGTGAGACAGCGATGTCGCGTTGTTTATGCAACGCATATGAATTTAGAAATGATGACAATAACTGTGAAAAACATAATTATGGGCGTTTTTGATATTATAAATGATAAAAATATGAAGCTTTAATAACTTTTTACTACTTTAAAAATACACGTACGATTATGATCCGTACCTCAATCTCTTCGTAAAATTATGAAGAATGTAATGGTTTGCAACAAATTAACGTAAATTTTGTATTAAGCAAACATGTTTACCATCACAAAAAATTAAGTTAAAAAATATCGAATAACAAAAAATCCCTCCCCTCCCCCGATGACAAAATTATTACAAGTCCTACTTGATTTATTAAAATTAATTTTCTACGTTCTGGAATTAACCAATTACTTCAAACAAAGTGATTCAATATTTTCATGAGATCATATTGTTAATTCGTAAAATTTTCTTTTGTAGGTATTAGAACGTGCTCTATTCCATTTAGATAATGCTTATAAAATACCTAATGTTCGTTTCAATGGCTATCTTTGTCGTACAAATTTGCCCACAAATACTGCTTTTAGAGGTTATGGCGGACCGCAGGTAATTAGTAATATTTTTAAAACAAATTGAATACATTCTACTAAATTTATTATTTTCATTTAAAATAAATTAAATTGTTATTGTAAATCTTAATAAACAGACATGTAGGTAAAATTCTACTTAAAATTTTTCATTTTTAAGGTGACTTTGTTCAATTTTATATATAGTCTTCAACCAACAAAAAATAGATTGCTTCACAGTGAATAATTTCTCGTCGATGAAGAGGATTGCTCCCACCTCTGACCTACTTTTCTACTCTGGAATTGACGCCATCAGTGGAATCGTAAGCACTTGTTCTTGTCCTTGAGGAGCTGGATTGAATTTGAACTCCTTGTCGCATCGGTTCGCGATTAACCAGCCTCAGACGAGCGATTTTTCTCATAGCGACCCGCAAACTCTCTGCATAGATTAATTGCTCTTGATACAATTGAGTCAATTTGCAGCAACTTTGCATTAAAGTTTAGGGCTTAATCCCTTCGGCGGATTTTTTTTTTATTAAAAAGTTGAATAAAAAAAGTTCTAAATGATCTCGCCCCGCTCACCAAGAATTTTTATAAAAAGGCGGAATTGTAGCACCTCCCGAAATTAAAAGCCAAATACGCTACTGGATAATGCTAATAATTTTAGGGAATGTTTGCAGCAGAAAATATGGTTAGAGAAATAGCTGACTATTTAAAAAAAGATCCGAATGAAATCATAGTGAAAAATTTATTCAGAGAAGGTGATATTACACATTACAATCAAACTTTGACTTACTGCACGCTGGAAAGATGTTGGCATGAATGTATGACACGTTCGCATTACGATACAAGAAAATTGGACGTAGACAAATACAACAAGTAAGAATTATTAAAATAAATGCGATGCTTTTACCCTCGGCAGGAACATACCAACAAAGAGTAGACTACCCGCAAACATGTCATTATATCCGGGGGCTATTTCACACGAGGCTTTGTATATGGGGGTTACTGTCGTTTTCTTTCCAGAGTTTAGTTATATTTCAATTTGTGTTCTCTTAAAACGTGATCTGATCTGAATAAATTAAGTTCTGTTCTATAAAAGTTAGTACAAGAAAATTTCTCAGTAGTAGATTTAGATTTCTTTGTGGTGAGGGGTGTAATGGCATTATTCCTGAAATTCCCTATAATATTGGTGTTTAACATTAAGTTATTAGTTTTCTAAAATTAATATATCGATAATCTATTTTGTGCCAATTATATAAACATTACGTGTGTTTTCAATCAATTTCAAATCCTTACTATTTAATCCTGAGATAAATGGCTACACTTTCATTAGCTGTTTTCAATATTTTTTGTGTTTCTCCATTATCCGATTGAAATTTAGTGAGTTTACTTAACGGTGCTACCAAACTCATAACAACTGGAAACCCCTTGCTTCACATTTTCTAGTATAGCCAAGCAGACACACTTTCCTTAGGTAAGAAATAATATTTTAAATCATTTACTAATTCTAAATTAGAGACATATACTTCTTTCATTCGTAGCTTCGTATTCTCTGACAACAAAATTCATTAATAATTTCTTACTCTCTTCGTTAAACATGCTATCGTACAATAACAGCATCTATTAACTTTTTAAAACTTCCTCACTTCCACTCATATTAGGTATAAAACTAGCAGCTAATTTTAGATTAAAAGAATCGGCAAATATTTTGTTTCTCCGTTAAATCCCATAAGTTTAATAATTCGTTACTTTTAGCAAGTAGTAATTCAATAAATGAAACACAATTTCTAGCTAATTCTCTTTCATCCCGCTCATGCTTTTTCAAATTAAAAATTTTCCCTATAAACCCTCATTATACGTGAGAATGAAATAACTTGCAATGTAATTAATTAAACGAAAGAAAATATAAATATTAATATATAGTTAATCAACTTGTTCATAAGTTTTATACCGCATTGATCTTTGCTTGGCTTTTCGAAATCTCTCGACGAATCTTCCGCTCTAGCCTCTTCTGGAAAAAATTTCCAAACTGGTTCCACAATGATGGATAGAATGTATCAAATGCTACGATGATACCAAGAATTTTCGGCATCGAAACTGCAGCCACTGAAACCCAACCTGAATTACCGGCTTGAACTATTATTGTCTTTACTTTTCTTGTTATTGTACACCTGTTCTTCTTTTTTTCTTTTTCTTCTTGCTTTTCATTTTTATTTTTACATTTTGTTCACAAAATGCAGGTCGCGTAATATATTTCTAATCAGCTGTCGAAAAATACTAAATACGTGTTTCTCTGTTCTTCGATTTCTGTTCCATTTCTTGCGATTACAGCGCCATCTGTCGTGATTAGAATTTTTTTTTCGGTCAAGTCGTACGTAACTTTCGACATAGAATCCGAATTTGCCATGAAAAATAAGGGTTCCTATTTAAGATTTCAAATTTGTCGCCGGCCCCGCCCACAGGGCGTGTGGGGGTGGGCGTAATTTAGTACTAACGGACCCCCCCCCCCCCCCCCGCCGTGCCCTAAAAGGTGGCCGCGGTCGATGACGTCCGG
>WYDF02286743.1:0-16617 GCA_009867245.2 Adranes taylori
ATAATCAAATTCATTTCTTGTAACGCAATGTATATATATATATATATATATATATATATTCATATTTATAATAAAAATTACTCCCCCTCATGTTCATCTCGTTTTCCTGTTTTTCTATATCTCTGTTTTTCTACATCTCTCGCTATGTTCTTTATCACCCCCCTCTATTATATCTTTTGTTCTTCTGTACCACTGATCAATTGACCATCAATTCTCTCATACGTTATTTTTCTATCTATATCCCATTCATTTCAATCACCTCCCTCCTTTTCTACATTCCAAATTAGTATATATACATCTTTAACTATTCTATGGTTTCCATCATTCATCACATTCAATTCTTATTTCACCAATTTTCTAAATCGTCCCACCCAACACGTATAATAATTTAGCTCCTGCAACATATCACATTTGGAGTATATTTCTCCACCCTTCGAATCTTTTCTGCCTTTCACAACCCACACCTTTGCTCCATACATCATTATACTCCATACATTATCATCAATCTCATTATCACCGATTCATCAAATCTCTCCACCCTTACACGACTGGATCTTTCAGCTGCTACTCTTGCCTTCCATTTTACCTTTTAACGTGTATCCTAAATATTCATACTTCTTTACACATTATATTTAATTTCCATTTAACTAAAACTCATATTTTTTACTCATTCTTCCACCTTTTCCACACACCATCATTTTAATTTTCATCGCATTCACCTCAATTCTCCTTTATCCCATATATTTAATTACTCTATTCATTATTTTATTCACCTCTTCTCTACAGACTGCGATTCCACACTGTCGTCTGTATACTTCCATATGCATGAATCATTTCTATTATTTTCTAGTTTTTCAATTTTAAGGTGTTATTAGAATATTATTAGAGTAGCTAATTTGAGTGTTATTACTGATATAACTGTGCGATTGTTTGTTGCTCACTCATGATCTAAGAAATCAAGACCCAAAATGCGTCTCGTCGAAATGGCTTAGATATGGCTTTTTGTATGAAATTAGAGGTCTGTGCCATCCAACTTCGGCGGCGGCAGTTTTGGTGAATAGGCTGGCCTTAAGTGAAATTTCTGTTAAACTCTTGGAGAAGGGAGAATATTTCCTCGAAACGTCCTTTCGACCATTACGAATTTTAAGGAATAATTTCGCATAACATCTCTGGCAAGAGTTAACGATTCTATAATTGTAGTATAGGGAGCTCCCGAATTAAATTTTGCATGGGAACGTGCGACGAGCTGCATTTCGCCTTTCACTACGGATGAAATCCAATTAATCGATCGCTGGCGGGGACTCTTACATGGAAAGAATTTATAACGACGTTTCGACTTACAAACAATAGAAAAATCTACTTAGCCTAAGGTAACTCCCACAAAGTTCATTGAACTCATTAGAAATTGTCCGTTAATGATACGACATATCGAAATCTTTAGCAGATGGAGCCACGCAAAGTTCAAGAAACTCATAAAAGGAGGTCGTAAACATCTCTCTCGTCGGAGCAATGAACACATGAACACAGGTTCAACAACCTTAGTAAGAGCCATCTATTCGAAAATAAAACTTCGTCAAAGCAAAAGTCCATAATAAAAAAATGGGCGCGAAGAACAATACGACATAAAAGAGAAGAAACATATCGCTCTCTCTTGATTGTTCCATTTTTTGCAAATTTTCTTTCTACATTTGGTGCAGAGCTCAAAAATGCGAAAAGTGTCATATAATCACAAGAAAATTGTTATAAAAAACGCCTATTCAAGATGTATTCAACCATATTAGCCATTATTATAAGGGTAATATGGTAACAAGAGACTATAAGGGGTAACTAGAGACTATAAATTGCCTTAATCCCGTCTGACAGATATTCTCGTTCAACTTGAACAAACAGCAAAAAAGAAGGCCTTGCCGACGATTCTAAACGCAGAGTTCGCTAACTACATGTATAAAAACTAGTGATCATACTTACAACGTAGAACTTTCCTTTGTACGAATTATATTGAATAAATAATAAGTCTTGATTTGTTTAATTATCGATTTATTTATTTGATTGATGTTTTCTAGCGGGTTTCTAATAGATGATTACTTATTTATGACAATGTCCTATATGAGGACAAAAAAAAGGCTTACGAAATATTGATATGATTGAATCAAATAGAATATGTGCATACCTGAACTGATATTATAAAAAATTTACTACTAACTTATTTTTAAATATAATAGATTAGGTGATTTGTTGTTGACGTTTACTTAGATACCAATCAGATTCTAGAGTGCGAATTTAAGTCACTCTACAAGAATAGTTGGTCACTTATGGAGAATTATTTCTGATCGTCTACTTGATACTGGCTTGTGGGAGGGTTTCAGAACCACTAGTTATCTGAAACTAGTGTTTTTTGGTGTTCTGCTCGCCGGCGACAATTCTTGATATTTCCTGGGGTTATGGGTGGAACCTGGACAAAATTTCTGCTAAAATCTTTAGGAAGTGAGAAGTTTCTACCAATATAACGCATTCTTTCATACATTACGAATTTTAAAGCACAGTATCGCATTGCATTCGTGTCGAAATTCTATGATATCATAATTTGTTCTCCAATCAGAATATAGGTAAACATAGAAGTCAAAGCGTTACCATCTCAATTTTAAAACAAGCAATAGCAAAAGATAGCAAGTAGGAGTGTGGCGTCACTTACGCTTCCTTAATAAGATACGAATGAAAAATGTAATTTTATACAAAATCAGAGGTCTGGGTGCATGACTGTGATATTTACTAGATGAGGCCTATCAATGTATATGTGTATATGAACTTGTTTCCTCATTTTAATGAAATAACATTCTTCCGTATGAATTTAAATATGAGTGTGTTCGCTCAATTCCTTGTTCCAGTGTGTACGATATAAAACTTTTTCGTTTGAATGCATGTGTGATAACCGCCACTCGTCACTGCTTCTCGTTGTTAGTATGTATACATGAAAACTTGTTAGCTGTTTTTGCGACCAGTGTACAAGGGTGTGTCAAGCACCTCTATTTCGCGCTAATAACTATTCGTCGCGAGTATGCATATTTACTGTTTATTGAGTTAAATGCAGTTATTCGATTTGTATTATAGTAGAAGATTATTTATATGTTAATTAACTTAATTTGATTAATTTACATGAGGTATGGTTGTACCTTGTACACGGTAACAAAGTTAGTTTTGCTACCAAGTTGGCAACAATCACCATCTTGAATGTTTATAACCACTACGATTGTGTATCCATTTTTTGAGATTCTGTGTTGTTTAAAGAGTTAGAATTTATTTACATTTTGTTTTATTTCTTTAAACCATCAAAAGAAAGTGCAAACATTAAAATACATTTTCTTTTGTTGTTTTGAAGAAACAAAACAAAATGTATCAATATTCCAAAACATTTAAATTACGCAGAATCTCATAAAACTCTTGCAAAGTCGTAGTAGTTATAAACCCTGAAGATAATTCCTGAACTTGGTAACAAACACAACAAATCAAAGTCACCAGGAACCAATTTACATCACGTAAAACTTTTTTATAATCCTCGAGGAAGTAGCAAAAAAGAAATTAGTATTTAGTAAATTATCCATGTTTGGAAGAAAGGAACTCTCAAAACACAACAATTAAAATCAAATAAGAAAGGCACCGTTGTCTAGGCTCGGACTAGAGAAATGCGTTTGCATTTTCGAAAGAAAAATTCTTTTAACCACGCAAATCCCCGTTACTAATTCATTTCATTACTTCACTCATTCATTCAGTTACTAATTCACCCATTCCAGACATCCAGTCGCACCGCCCCACCACAATTCCTATTCGCCTTTGCCCGCGACGTATCTACAATTGTAGTTTAGGGACGAGGGGCATAAGTATATTTAATTATAACCCGGAGAGACTCGACGCAAAGAAGGTTGTAAAACTTTAGTCTAGAAGTAAATATTCTAGGCGTCTATCTTCAATTTTAAATTATTGTTCAAATTATAAAGAGTGTATTTTTGCTACGTTTATCAATACAACATAGAACATTTTCTGAGCCTTGAGATAATAAATTATGTAAACAAAATAAACCAACAAAATATTTTAGGTATATTTTCGCGTTCAGTTTAACACAAGTTTATTGCAATTATTGGGAAGCTTGGTATAGGATTATCATTAATTCAATTAATTAGCAATTGCAATGAGCAATTCTCTAATAATTCATCAATTGAATGAGTAATCCTCTAGTGTATTATAAATTGACCTCATTCAATTCTTCAAACAAATATAATTTCACAAATCAACCAGTCAATGTAATATCAATTAAGTAAATCGATAAAATAAATATTAATTGGTAAATATCATTTTAATACGCTTAGAATAAAGATCTCATATCCCACGCAAAACATTAAATAAAGCCGCTTGTATAGAAAATAATGCAACTCAACCCGGGAGCATTATATATAGGGATGCAGATTCGCATAGAAATATTATCCATAAACGAATACCGCTAAGCGCGCGAAAACATCATAGCAACCGCTTCATCAGAAATTTTGGCGACCACAACGGCAACAATTCGGCAAGCTTTATGAGACTTAGATGTATGTTTCTATTTGCACAGATAGAATATATCCGCATCGGGAAGTTTCTTTTACGAAAGCTTTTTATTATTATTTGTTTTTTAACTGAAGAAAGCATTTAATATATATTTGCCTTACTCATTTTCAACAGTACATTTTGCACCCTTTTGTGTTTTTAAAGAATCTGATTTGATATTAGTTCCGCGCATTTTAGCAAAAGGCGTTTTCTAAATGCAATGCTTCTAAGATTTTGACCTCACGAAGATGAAAACTAGCACTACTTACATTTTCTTACATATACGTCACAAAAGCAACGCAACAAAGCATTTAGAAACCTCAACGCATCAGGAAGGAATGTTTCTATTCGTCGGAAGTACAACCTTCCTAAAATTTTGTGACAGAGGCTTCCTTCAAATCACATCCATCTTGTCGCCGAGTCACACAAAGTGACACTGGCAAGTCGATCCGTCAGAAGCAACTTCTTCCCAGTAAATTACACATAGAAGGCGACACTCAATCTAGTGTACTTCAGACTTATACTATTTGTTATTGAGTGAACAAATTGGCACATCTCCGCTAGCTTAAGCCACCACTACATGACCAAATTTATTCCTATAGAGTGAGTCTAATTCGCACTACACAGAATAAAATATAAAAAGCAGTATAGTAGTCATAAAGTAAAACTTACGATCCTGCCTTGATAAGAACAATTCTGTAACAAATTTTGAATTGAAAGTTGAAGCAAATAATATTTTAAAAGTAAAGTACATATTCTAAAATATTTTTTAAGAATATTTCTAAATAATTCTAAATCTAGTGCAGATTTTTGAATAAAAATTTAAAATTAAACTTATCGTATATTATGTCTGTAGTTAAATTTTGTTCAAGATTAATATTTTCAAGATTCACGATTTATATATTGCATTAAAAAAAAATGTTACAAGTCAACAAACGTTGATACATAATTAATTTTAAATGAACTCCATATATTTCATTCTGTAAACGTGTGTAATATTTTTGCAATCTTTTAGTAATCCAATTCCTGGCAGATCGTTCATTACAGATTCAAAATATTCATACGTCTTGCTGTGATTTTTGTTCCAAATATAACTCACGAACTAGACCACTATTTAATATTTTGATACTGTGGGTGTGACTTGTATACAATTTATAAAGAAATGGATTTAGTAAATATTTGTGAGGTATATTTGTAAAATTAATTTGAATTTGATTATCTATTAAATCCTATTTACTAAATATAAATTGCATAACATGTCCGCTATGATCAAACTTTATATTCGTTACATATCAAATCCCATATATTACTTGAGAACTATCAGGTAGTGATGGGTCTTTCAGTTGAAATTATTAGGCAGCCTCAGAGAAACAAATTTGGTCCTTTAGGAATTAAATTATTAAATTACTGCTTAACACAAATAAAGTAAACTGAATAATAACAAAAGAATAAAATCGCCAAGCCGTTTAAATAATCTATTTCACGAATTAATTATTTATTATTCTTACAATAAGGATTTTGAGAGTTAATAAATGAACTTGTTGAAAAGAAAGAATATTCATTAATATTTGTTCAGCTAAAGTGAATGGTTAGATAGATACAGTTAAGCTTTACATTAACATGGAAATAAATATATAATTTTCCTAATTACATAAGAATTTTTTCAGTCACTAACGGATCGCTACATAACTAGTAATAGATTGTACGATGATTATTTATGGTACGTGAAAATAGACTTATCTGTCAACGATATAATTCGCTGCCGATTAAAACATACACAGTAAAAATCTTTATTAACATAAATTTTAAAAAATGATTTAGTTTCTTAGCACTTTATAGAGAAATGAAAAATAATTACTTGAAATCTGTTTATTACTTACTCATAATAAAATATTGAATGTATTCAGTTTCAATAGTCGGAATAAAATATAATAATCTTTAATGCTTACATTAATTCGTTGTTCATGATCGCCACGGTAATTGCTATTAACTGCATGAGTTTAAAACGCTAATGTTTTACTTCTTTACTTGAAGTAAAATTATAAGTACTTGTAAGAGCTAAATCGCAGTGAATCTGGAGCGACTTCATGCAGGAATGTGTCGTGGAGTATGTTAGAAAATGTAACTAAAAATTGAAGCAGGAACTGCCAAAAAGCATTGCGTCCTGGCTTATATATTTTCAGAGGACATAAAAACATCCCGGGAGCCGCATTAAGAAAAGGGGCTGCTGCTCGTTTGCAAAGATGCTCGACAGTGAAACAAGGAGTATATCTGGAACTAGTTAATTGTCTATTTCTCTCCTGCTCTAACGTCTAGAACATGCGAGAACAAGTTGATTGGCTACTATCATTGTCGGCCATGAATCTGCAATGAATGTACGTCCTGTAGGGTTGGATGAGTAAACCCTAAGAAGGTTATTATTGACGCCCAAGAACGTCTGTCTATTTATTAATTTAAACCTTTTCGATAGTGATCTATGCACTGAAATCTGATTAATTACTGAATTCATTTATTCGAACATTAATTTGGTTTAATATTTAATTAATTATCACTTTGACATTAGTCTTCACTAATTTAATTTACGTAGCCATTTCTATCGTTAAAAGATCTTTATACTAAAAATATTAAGCGGAAACTAGCAGGACTCCTTTTTTGGGCAACCATGTATTTGGTTTTGTCTACCTGTTGGACATTTTGGACAGTATTTTGATCTCTATTTTTATCATTGTACTTGTAATGATACCGCCTAACCAGCGAATTCCTTGGTCAATAGCTGGGCCGTTTTCTTTACGCATTGATTAATTAGCATAAGGG
Source organism: Adranes taylori (assembly GCA_009867245.2). NCBI lineage: Eukaryota > Metazoa > Arthropoda > Insecta > Coleoptera > Staphylinidae > Adranes > Adranes taylori. Next base: position 7,393 of record WYDF02286743.1, read on the forward strand.
ATAATAGCATAAGGCATAAAACAGATTTATGGTAAATTTTCCTAATGACTCATTTAAATTTAACTCTTTAATCATTTACAGCGTTAAACATTTTATCGGATCTAATAATCTTGAAGTATTTACATTATTTGTGAGTGTCTAATGCTCAATATGTTTGACATCAAACTAAACAAGAACGTGGACAAATTGCCACGTTACAATATACATGTAACGACCTTAATACCGATCTAAATGAAATGTAAAAATATAAAAAGCTTTACGACAGGATCTAGGATTAAAGGAAAATTAAATATGGATGTCTCCAATTCTGAAAGGAAGAAAGACAAATGTTCTTATTATTCGGAAGACGTTCCAGCCATACGATGAAGATGACAGAAAAATAGCGTACAACAAAAATGTTGTTTCTACATATGTACAAGCAAGTCAATTTAGAGAACAGATCAGTTGAGGAATTTTATATATATTATTTAGAAATTTTATTTTATATAAGTTCGGCTCTTACATAACAAAATTGTATAAATTAAGTTTAAAATATAATTGAACAATTCCTGAAATACGTGAAGCGTTTTAACATGGTAGAAAATTAAAAGTATTTATCTCTAATAGTCCTATCTTAGATATTTTCTGTACATTAAATATTAGTAAGTCAAGATCGATAAATTATAGGAAATGTTTAGTTCTTCAAGCGTTATTGTTTGTGATAGACTCCCACTCGCAACCCTGTTAAGGATCCGTCCTAGTGATTGTCACAAATGACGTAAACAAATGTCTTAAAACAGTGTATATTATCATCCGTGTATAGTATCAGTGTATAGTATCATCCGGAAATATGATTCTCGGGCGCCAAGTCAAATAACGTCAGACCGCATATTAAAACCATTCTGTCCAGGTGATCGTGTTCTTTTGAGTAGGTGAAAAAGATTACTCAACAAAATTAAGGATTTTACAAAATACGACTATTGGTCTTCATCAACAATACAAAGGAAGAACGAAATATAAATCCAAAATTAAATGTCAATTAATCAAATGTCAAATCAAATCAATAACACATTAATGGCGGTTTAGCAAATAAACAATGGTGATAATAAATCAATCAATACAGATGAAAACAAAACGTTATATACAAACGGTGCATGTAAAACAATGCAAATGTGCGGTGATAAAATAATAAAACAAGAATTATGCGAGAAGCATGTATAGACGGGGTTTAATACAACGGGGAGGCGAGGAGGGTTTACTCTAGCAAAAGGATTCGGATTATGACGATGGCAGGAATACTAGGAACCACAATAAGCTGTTAATGACTGTACTGCTTCGATGATGAGGATTTGTGGCGAGATTGTCTCATTAGTAACCTTGATTCGTTGCCGATTGGTTCATCGGTGAGGTACGCTCGTCGGTGAGGTTGGCTCATTTGCGACGTCGACCTAAAGACGAGGCGGTTTGTCGTGAGTTCTGCATTGGCTTCTTCGATGTTGGCCTTCTCTCGGTTTACTAGAAGACAGGGTTAATGGGTAAGGGGAGTTAATATCTAAATAGATTAGTAAAATATCTAAATATGTGAATAGACTTGAAAGAAAATAAATATTAAGAGGGTCGAAAGATTCGACTGAAAATTGCTACTTGTATTTAGCTATATACCTGTCTGTTGTTTATAGAGAATTTTTATTTTACTATATACTGACTTGGTAGAGCTTAATTTAGAAGTAGCATAATGATTCGTGGAATATTTTTTCAAATTTTTTATAATTGATTTGGGCAAAATTTTGATTGAAAACAAACCATTCTTTATACCATTCTGCGACTATGCTCGCCGTCAAAAGTCAGGTTTGAAAATCAAAAGGTAATTATCCTGAATGAAACGTGCGAAAATGCTCATTCTAAGACAATCAGACAAAGCTCTAAATGTGTCAAACAGGCCTAAGAATGACTTTTTATATGATGATTTTGGCTGTTGCCGCGGATGACTAGGCTGGCTTTAGTCGAAGCCTTCATTTTCAGTTCGTAGATTTTGAAAAGGCACTCGATTCTCTTAAAAGAGGCACTATGTGGAAAACCTTGCAGTAACCTTACGGGTATTGAATCTTCTCCGGTATAGATAACAAAAGTAATTACAGAAACATGCAACATGCGGTGTCATGACGAGGAGAATATCACTGAACCATTTACAGTCAAGTCAGTAGTTCGGCACCAGGGATACATTCCATCATCAACAATCTTTCTACTCGTTTTCTGGATGAGGTGATGGGGAAAGTTACGGATGGAAAAAAGAAGGGCATAGAGTGCAAGCTGATTGAACGATGGGAGGATCTACATTTTGCATTTGATATCTGCCTACTATGACAGAACCATTTTAATATAGAAAAAACTCCAAAGAGCTCGAGTGTGAGATCAAGATGGTGGGTCTGAAACTAAACTCCTCCCAGACAAAGGCTATGAAGATAAACACAAGAGGATAAGAGCAAAAGAAGTTAAGTAAGTAAGTAAAGCAACCCTTGATTTATCAAATAATCAGTTGTTGCACTTCCCTTTATAAATCCATTTTGCGTTTTTAACAACGCTCTGTTCTCACTCAAATATCTCACAATTCTTCTATTCACTATTCTTCCAAATAACTTACTATACCCCATTCATTATTGTAACCCCATACATTTTGCCACATATGTACTATCTTTTCTCATTATATATGGGTATTATTTCAACTTCTTTCCATTCCTCTGACATACTCTCCTTCCCATTCCAAACCTGATTAAATCCTCTTAGCACTAGATTAATTCCTTTCTTACTCAAACATCCCCAAACGTCACTTGAAACTCCATTAGGGACATGCCGCACTCCTTTTGACCATTCTTCTTATATCCTATAATACTTCCTCTTCTTTTGTACCCTCTTCATTCTCGCCCAATGTCCGCTGTCTCACTCTTTTATCTCTTTCATAACTTTTCAAACATTTCTTCAGAGATAAAACAAATAAAATTATGTTCTTGAAACGTCTTCGGGCTCTGGATAATGAAACAATTACTTCTCTATTGACTTATAGTGCAAATTACAATTTTTACATTTATATTCCTCATTATGTAATTTATTCCTCATTATGGCGTAATACTGTTGTAACGAAATTCGTACAGTAGAAAGGCTCAAAACATGTTTACAACTTGCTTTTTATAGCAAATAAAAGCATCAAATACTATAATTTTAAATCCTACGAAAGCTCTATTCACCAGAAAACAAACAAAAATATAATTTATATGTTTCCAGATTAATAATACACCTCTGTTTCCTTTAGTTGCAAGAAGTGCAAGATATATCACACCAACTTTTATACACACGTATCCTTTTGTATATATGTCTCCAGTTTGCTCTTTTGTTAGTTTTCCATGCGACGCGTTACTACGATGCGGGAAAAGAAATCCCATCCGATTCCCTTTCGTACTCCTCCCATCTCCTAATATTTCTCATTTTCCATTCCTTTAACTTACGTCTGAAAAGCAAAAATGTATTTTCATCATCTCATTCCAGTTGTCTGAGGTTCTACGAATCGGTTTATGCGCTTTATGGAAGGAGGAAGGAGAGGGAAAAATTTTTGTTTATTATAGTTCTGTGCGTGAAACTTTCACTTATTGTGTGGAAAGTTGATGATCCGTATACATGGTTAAAAGAGTATCTATTGATATAAAGAAGAAGAAAAAACCAGCGTATAAATCATGATAGAAAATTGAACATTCTGTTTAGAAATATTGCTTAAAATTTTATTTTAACTATACTGGCTTCAATTTCACAGCATGAAACCTACTATAAAATTACAGTGGGAGGGGTTTGCTATATTTAGTTACGTAAAGATTTCAAGTTTCTAAAGAATGACATTTAATCTTATTTGTCTTATATGAATCATTGAATTTCATCTTCAGGATCGACAATTACGTTTCAGTGCACTGTAAGAATAGCTAACCGCATGAAGCAACCATATGTTGTTCTGTTTCGGACGTATCTATGAAGTCGCCTCATCGTTCAAAACGTCCGTTTGAGAGTCGCTGTTGAAATAGATAGAATTGCAGAAATTTGTGCCATTGTTTGTATATTTAAGCAGAAATCCGCATCACATGCGTTGATGGCCTTAAGAGTAGGAAATGTTTTTCAGATGAATCTATCCACATTTTAAGTACCACAGCTCAGACTCAGAGTCACATAGATCTTTCAGTTTTTTTAATTGATTCGATTGATAATTGTTTTACCAATTTGAGGTCGATCCGGAATCAAAAGCTGAATGTCACCTATAATTTTTCACGGCTCTGGAAGCGTGCTTCCAACTCCGTGTTCAAATATTCATCAAAATGAAAGAAACGATTTCTATAGCACCGTTCTTCTGCTTAGTCTGCCAGAAGATTTTGACAATGAACTTACCTTTCAACCAAATGCGGAATTATTGTTTCATTGGGCTCATTTCTTGGGCTTCTCGAAATATGTACGGGAATTGTTGTTTGCTTCTTAAATACCTAATCTGGACATTAGTGTCTACATAAAGCTGTAAGCTTTTGCTAGAAAAGAATAAGACCTAATAACAAAAAACATGCCTAAAACTAGCAATATTTTCGTGGGGTTCTGATAGTCCGATATAACGTTTAATGACATTGAGTTGACGCATATTCATCGCATTTTTTCAAAACATGTTTCAAGTTTGTAAATAGTTTTGTAGCCAGAGAGTTCAGTGCTTATTTCCCATGGCCCTCTTCCAAAGTATATACTTTTCACAGTGCTTTCAAAGAATCAGGATATGCCAACCAGAAATTCTTTTTGAGATAACTGTTTTGAAACGTCAAATTTCGTTTACCGGAAACGGGAAACTTAGAATCTGTATCTGGCATCCAAACCTCACGCTCAACAGTGGACACGATTATCTAAATGGGAGAGGGTTGGAATTCTCAGAACTTGGGCAATGAAGGTGGATGAATATGCCGGCTGATGGAGACCAAATATTTCCTCCACTTGATTCGTCTCTTGTTTTCAATATATAAAAGAATAGAAATAAGCCCGATTTCAATCTTAACTACACTTTTGCTAATTTAATCTGACAACTCGCATTGTTGCTTTCTTATTTTCATTTGCTTTTTTCTAATTCTTTCTCGCTAACTTGATTAATATCTTATTATGCATAAATATATAACATTGCAAATTTAAGTTTCCATGTTTATCGTAAAAACCGCTAAAGATAGGTATAGGGACATTAAATATGGATCGACAAAAAAATTAATTCTACACCACTAGCTGTAAAAATATACAGGTTGGTCCATTTAAGTAAATGGAAATAGTATAATAGTTAGCATAATCAATGGGGTGTTCTTAAAATTCGAGACCGAATTTTCTCGGGGCGGTGGCGAGGGTAACGTGGAAATATGTCTACGTTCCTGTGTAATTTGATGTTAGAAAGATTGAACGGCTGATATTTAGAAATTGTGTAAACAAGTCAGGATGAATAGATGGTGTGCATTGCTTTTATTATCTAAAATATATTGTATGCTAGACACACGAGTTACAAGAAGCATAATAGTATTCACAACAACTAATCTTAACTACACTTTTGATAATTTAATCTGAAAACTCGCATTCTTTCTTTCTTATTTACATTTGCTTTTTTTTTAATTTTCTCGCTAACTTGATTAATATCTTATTATGCATATATATATAACATTGCAATTTTAAGTTTTCGTGTGTATTTTCATGGATATAGGGTCATTACATATGGATCGACAAAAAAATGAATTCTACACTTGATGTAAAAATATACAGGATGGTCCATTTAAGTAAATGGAAATAGTATAATAGTATAATAATCTCGGGTGTTCTTAAAATTCGAGACCGAATTTTTCCCATGCGGTGGCGAGTGTAACGTGGAAATATGATTTCGTTATCTAAAATATGTCGTATGCTAGACACACTAGTTACAAGTAGCATAAACAGTATTCAATATGTAGTCTTACTTAAATTTCTAGTTATGAAGTAAAGTGTAATGTGAATTCATTTTGAAAGCATCTTAATTAGTTTGGCATTGCAGCATAGAAATGTATTAATTTTACCGGCGGAACTAGTGTTTTTGTTGTTGTTGTTGATTGTAGAAATTATCGGAAGAAATGAGCTAGATAGAAGGCGTGGCTTAGAGAAAGTCAGGGGATGACTGAATCTCAGTGAATTGAGTGTATGATGTGTTAAAGTCACCAGCGGAAGCAGTATATCGATATTGATTGGAAACTGATGATCAATAAGTGAACGTAATTAATAATGTATGATTATAATTGAAGGTAAATCCATAGTGGCTGATTTAATTAGCAAGATAGAGGTAATTAGACTTAAGTGAAATACATGAGATAAATATAAATTTAATGCAAGAAAGGGAAAATGGAGTGAGATATTTTAACGTCAGGATGGTATGAATTTATCTATAAAAAAAACGTTTAAAAACGGGACAGAACCCGTTTGAAGCAACAGTAAATTTGGGAAGCGGCCGCCGAATGCTATGGGTAAAAGTTAAGTGAAAATAATAATAATAAATTAAATTAGATTAAAATAATAATTAAATAAAAATGTAAAGCCATGCCTAAATAAAGTGTTGTGCATAAATTGTGCCACGGTATTAATAGTCAGTATTTTTGTCAGTATATAATAAAATAAATGATTCTTTTGAATATGAATTTTACGAATAAAATTATATTAAAAATATTCGGTAACAAATTTGTTTATTGATCATTGTAATTCGAATTAAATCTAAATTACATAAAATCACTGTGCGTCTAAGATTAAAATCAAATCTAACTTTAAATGGTGATAGAATGTTCCGGTACTGTAAGTACTTTCATTATACATTTTCTGATATGATTCAGTTTTTGATGTTTGAACGTCATTATTTTCATTGGTTTATTATCGCCTAATATTCGAATATAAATAACATTTTTATTTCATTAATTACAAGACGTAGATTATTTTATTTTATGTAGTTGGATGAATTAATATTTTATTTGTTCACATGTATGCATTCCTGAAACGTAATCATACATATTTTTATTTAAGTTTAATAACTCTTTCATTTTTGCTGCCTGAATTATTAAGGCCCACGATCATCGTTAAGAGTTGCCGTTACCAGCATTTATTCAGCCACAAAAGGCACGATTCAAGCTGAAGGTACGTCAACGTTAGCAATGGTTCGGACTAGTCTTTTATTTTCAATCCTACTAGGAGGATGAGGGGATTATAATTAGAACTTGTCGCATCAATAATAATAACTTTATTAGTTAATAGATAAATTACAGCAAGTATTAGCGTCAAGTGCAATTCGTATGAAGTAATAACCGATCTTCGTACCTCTAAGGTGAGAACAGGGGACAAGCTACGATCCGTATGAAAATCCACTCTCACCCATCTCACGTTGGAGAGAAGAGCCCTCCGCCCTATCTATTTGATACGTGACACGATCTTTACAAAATGATTCTTTTTTGTAAAATTTTATTTTCTTACTAAGGGTAAAGTCGTGATGTGACTCCTATTCATCAACCGAATATTTATAATTAGTTAGATTTGTAAACAATAATGCTGAAATACTACAACATTTCCGATCATGTGAACTTAGCTTTTACAATAGCATATGAGTATTGAAAGTACTTAGAGTATTAGAATTAAGCTAAATTAAAATGAAAGCAATGTTCTTGTCGTTACGATATGTTGGAGTTAAAATTATATTGAAATATTGAAAAGTAATTCTATAAAATTCCAGAATTTGTTGAAAATTGTGACATTTCTGTTTATATTTATTAATTTATGTTGGTAAAAAAAAAGTGTTTCTAAGTAACGTTTTTCTCTGTAATTTATTTCTTAATTCGACTATTTCCTTAAAACCTAGACTTATACAAGCGCCAAAGCAAACTTTTATTCAGTACGATTATTCCTTGTAACGGAAATCACACATCATACCAAAAGATGAACATCGTTCTTTCAGAAGATTTTCTGAAAATAAATACGATTTCAGCATTTTCCCGTCGAATGTCCATAGAGACTTTCTAAACTCTCCGTCCCGCTTCTTATCTCGTAATTTCCTACCTATTGCTTCTTTCATTCCTCTCTTTCAGTTTATTACTAAGGGCACTCGTGCACACATTGGTGTAGACAAGATAAGCAGGATCGGGTCCAATGACTAAAAATTGGAATTTAGTTTTACGTTTATGTTACTACATCTTGTTTTGATGTAGTAACATATGAATTTGATATGTATTGAAATTACATCACTTTATGCAATAGTTTGTTTTTATAAATATTTGTAATACTTTTGCTTATGCTAGAGGAATTCTTTATTAAGTGTGCTTTTAAGAGCATATTTCATTTATAGGAATTTGACAATAAAATAATTGATTTATTTAATGTACATAGTTGTGGAAATATCTGGGAGTATGCGAAATATTTGACGTGGTTCCCATCCTCTAGATAATCCCATATCTCTATGTGAACAATATATGACCTTACATTTAGAATAAGAAAATTATATATATATATATATAGTAATTTCCACAAATATTTTTTGATCATCTTTTCCTGTGCCTAACGGGGCCATATACACCTTGATTTTGATTGCAAATATTCGATGATCATTATACTTCTTTAGTTTTAGGTTAACTATTGCGCTCACTTCCAAAATCGCTAGCTGACCAAAAAATTTTAATTGCAAATTGCGATTCCGAAATGCGCGAAAATGCTTGCTACAGTAACGAAAATCCCAATTTCAAAATTGCGTCTCTCCTATATCAGGATGTGTGGATCTTTTTGTGAGCATTTTGTGTATCCTGTATATCGTAAGCGATTGTGGTAGCTTTACATGACCAAAAGCTCGGTAAGAATCGAGTTGAAACAGCCTTCTGCAAAAATTCTCAGAAAACATGGAAGCAACAACCAATAAGAGAAAACTTTTAGACCGTTGAAACCGTTAAGACGAAAATCGTAACGGGTAAAAATTGGTGGTAAGAAGAACCGTTCAAGCTATAAAAAAATGTTCTGTTCCAGCTCTTGATAAAAACGTCTCTCTTCAAAATCGCAAAATGAAAATATTAAAAAACTGTATTACATAATAGCTAAATAATAGCTACAAAAGGCTAAATAATAGCTTATTATGTGTTATTGTACACATAATAACACATAATAGCTAACTACAGGCGTACAAACTCATAAATCCTCTCACAGAAAACGTACGCT
>WYDF02286753.1:0-16614 GCA_009867245.2 Adranes taylori
AACAAAAAAGTCTTTTTCTTTTTTTTTCTAAAATCTCAAATCAACATATATACACTTTTTTTTGCTAACTTTAGGCTCCATTTTCTCGAAAATTTTGGCAAGAATTTTTGTCGAAAGTTCATTTAATATTTAAGGGATAAACGAGTTTAAAAAAGTCGCACGTGATAGCACCGGAGTCATTTCACCTTGAAAAAAGTATACTACACTAAATATCTCGGTTCCTATGAAAACTGTAAAAATGGAACTTGGGGAGCATATGTAAGTCTAAGGGACCTCAATTTTGCCTAGGTGGACAGTTGTGTATACAGAACCGATTTGGAGCAATAATAAAAAAAAATTTCAAACACTTTTTAATAACACTCTATATATTCTTATATTTTGGTAACCTTTATGATTTGCTTTACAATTTATAGCATATATAATGGGTCTAACTCTTATAATTCCAAATATATAGGTCCTAGTAGCTTTAAAAATTGTTTATTTGTTATTACGGTAATATATTATCAATAATAATACATATGTTATGTATCGCACACACATGTTTATGATTGACAATTGTTTTTGCTTTTAAAATCTATCTTACATCTAATTGGCCTTTATTTTCTCACGGTCATGTATCATATATTTTTAAAGAAACAAAAGACTATTGGTTTTAATTCATATTACATTATATATACCAGGGCCACACAATTCTTTTTTTCCCGAAAACTGCCAGACTTTCTTTTTATTCTTGCTCATTACATCTCTGTTTCGAAACCGCTCGTCTAGTATATGTCCACTATTTCATTGATGGGGTACCACAGAAATGTTATTTTCGCAATACAATTCTACGGTAGAATTGATTGGTAAGTGAAAAACACACAATCTTCATTGTGTTCACGAATGAAAAGGAAAAAATAATTTTTGTAACCATACGTTCCGGGTAAATTTCTTCGTTCAAAGATCTATTCGTAACAAACCGTGGACTCCTGAGACCATAAGCACGTGTCACATGCTATACCAAATACATAGAGTTTGTAGGATTTTGGACTTGATTTTTCTTTTAAACTTGTCCAAACATTCAAATGACTTTTAGAAACTTCTGTTTCACCAAGGTGAAATTCACAATCGTGTAAGTTTCATCGTCTATCATAATGCAGGTAACATTTGGTTCAAGTTTTTTCATGCAAGTTGTGTGCATGACTTTTAACAGTCAAATTTTGCTTGCTGTTTTGATTACTTGCATTCTGTACTCTAAAATTTTCCAAGCCATTGCGTTTTTAATGTCTAGTAATTTCGATTTATAAATGTTGACACGTTTAACAATTTATTCTTTTTGACATCTGTTTCTAGGTATTCGGATCAGTTTATTTTGATGCGATTTAGACTCAAAAGTTCCTGTTACAATGTGATAACAGTAATCAAAAGCTTCTATTCAAAACGAACTTTGATCCAAATTATAAAAATTTCCGAGCCTTGACACCATTATAGCTTATTCCTGTGTAAAATGACCCCTGAATCCAAATATGACCCCCATTTTCCCACATCACTCACAGTTTTCTGGGGACGTGCCCTATCTCTCCCCCTTATGGTCATCACTTTTGCGTGATTTAATGGCCATAACTTTGATTTAGCGGGGCCAACGGATTTTTTTTAAACATTAAAATCAAAAGTAAAATTATATTAATATATAATAAAATATATAATAAACAATAATAAATAATAAAGTATTTTCATCTTGTGTTTGCTTTCTTCTTGTACCCTGAAGTAGATGTGTTTCCTACCAATGACCAGCAGTGCTCTGCCTACATGCTCGCTTTCCACTTCCCTGGAAACCTACTCTAGAACTGACAGATGTCTTGAGGGAACCGTTCTCCGTGTTCATCCAAGGCTGCCCCGAAAAGTTCAGGTGTAAGTGCAGGAGATGCACTTTAAGAGATTTGTTGCACTGCATGGCCTTGTAGGCTGACAGCAATTCCTCAATATAAACGACATAATCATTACTTTTGTTGTTACCCAAAAAGTTGTCACATATGTTTTCGAATGCAAGCAATGCTTGTTTTTCCTTTCGATTAACGTGTTCCATAAAAGTAGAATCGTGGAAAAGTTTTCTAATCTGGGGTCCCACAAACACTTTTATTGATTTTAGCCTAAGACGAGGAAATTTAGTTCTCAAAAATTGAAATCCATCACCTGCCATGTTCATTGCTTTGACAAACTGTTTGATTAATCCAAGTCTGATGTACAAAGGCGGCAAGTAAATATTTTCCTCCGGGACTAGAGCACCGTGAACGACATTTTTCTTACCGGGAATAAAACATTCTCGGCGACCGACGGGAGGAGGCAGGGGTGTGGCGGCTGAAAAATGTATAAAATAAGTGAAAACTTGAGAAAAACGAGTAAAAACGATCCGGAAAAAGTGATCGTTTGTAAAGAATGTTTTTACAATTTAATTAATTTTTTCTCCTTTCTTGCTAAAAATGTTCATTTGTCAACTCCAAATCAATCTCATGACCAGAAAATAACGCAAAAGTGGTAAACATAAGCGGGAAACTTCTCCAGAAAACGGTGGCTGATGAGGGAAAACAGGGTTCAAATGCGGAGTCAGGAGGTCATTTTATATAGGGATAAGCAGGAATGGTGTTAGGGCTGATTTTCATGCAGAACAGTGTATTCACTTTTGAGCAGAGAAATCTAATTATAATATAATTTTGTAATTTTCTATAAATCTGTTAATTAATACAATGAATTGTTGAAATGTATTTACGGTCATTTGTTTCAAATTTTCTTCATTCGATAGATAAACAATACAATGAAATGTATTTTAGTAGTGTTTTAGTAGATTAAATAAATGAAGGAATTAAAATTACGTAAAAAATATATATAACTGTGTAATCAGTTATTGCGCATGCCCCTTGTACATTTAGCGCGGAGCACATCCCTTATCTTATACTAAAGTTAAGTTTACTTTTAGTCTTCTGTTTCATTTCAGGCGATTTTTCTAAAAATAAATCATTTGTTTCCATTTGTCAATAAATGTCTGGTTGACTGAGCATTCCCATTATATACAACAAATATCATTACTAAATCGAAACGTTGATGATTCTGAATAGAATACTTTCTGAATAAAATAATATTCGTGCAATAAGATAGAAAGACAAAAACTATTGTTTGGCGAAGAAGGTTGCATCATGCAACATCGCTGTGGGGATTTACCAAATTTATATCAAACGGTGAAAGGGAAAAGTACTTTTGCAAAAAGTACGTTTTGTCCACCACATTTTTTAAGAAACTATTAGAATTATTTGTTTGAAATTTTTTTCATTCGACAGAAAAAGATTCATAGAATCTCATTCAAATACGAAGAGTTCGATAGTAAAATGAGGTGTTGTAATAATGACGTTGTAATATAGCCGAAATTTGGTACTTTATGATTTTTTTCCAAAAAATGGAATTCAGTTATATGAAAAAGTCGGTATGAATGAGGTACAAAATGAACCCTGTTTATTATTTAGAAAAGAGTATTTTTCAAACTTGATGAAAACTAACGACAGAAACGTGACATGTTTTCATGCTGAAGAGATCACAGATGTGGTGATATATTCCTCTTAATGCCTTTACATGATATGTTGGCTTATAATTTCAAAACAAAAAACTAAATCAATTGTAGGGTATCATGGATTAAAATAAAACTAATATCTTTAACAGGACGAGTGATATGATTTTATTTTTGTTCTTTTTAAATGTATTTTTTTTTGCTTGTTTTTGTTACTACTTAACAAGAGCATAGGATGCCACAATATTATTCATTTATTTTAAATTTCACATTATTATAATATAATTCTTAATAAATAAGTAATTCTATTCAATAAATATTAAATATAATAAGTAATTTAGATTTTAATTCATATTTATTGTTCTTTAAATCATTTTTTTTTAATTTAAACATTTACAAATTGTTTCATCTTCTACTAAATAGTATATGATCGTTTTATCAGTGCACTATAGCTTATAATATTATAATGAGTAGATGTAAAAATACGATTTGTATTTCCTAAGGATAAGATAGCTTAGCTTGTTTTTAATTACATTGGTAGATAATGCAAGTATTAGTAACACATCGGTGACAACATTTTTACTCAAAATCATTGTTTTCATGTTTTTTTTCATTCTAATCATTTGATCAACACAAAGAAAGTTGACTTAATTTATTTGTTTACTGCTAAACACTAAACTGACCTAATTCGAACCTCTAGACGCCAATTGTTTTATGCCTTTATGAAGGGCTCGGTGATCAGTACTCTTTATACATAATCCTTTTTTATAAGGAATTCTAAATGCCCAATATTTCCAACGACAAATTGTTTGTTTTAATAAAAGCCTGCAAAATCCATTTCAACAAAGTAGTCAACAAATCTAATTACGAGATTTAAGAAATATATTAACTGATAAATCGTTTCTCCGTCATTTTTCACGACATCAGGCCCGCCCCATTCACAATTTCGATTATTTATTTATTGAATGTATTAAAATACTAATGAATTTTTAAAGGTCGATTCTCGGAATTGCTTATGCGTTTAATAACTGTTGTTTCAAAAACCAATATGGTGGATGGCAGATCGCTGGATTATAGCAGAAAATTAGAATTTTGAAGGCTCGCAGGTAATGCAGATTTCCGCGTTATTAATTGGCCATAGTGCTTTATATTTGGCGCGAGATTGCGCTTGTCGTTGTTATTAAATCTTTATTTTGACAATGCATTCAATAAAGTAACTAGATTTGTAACTAGATAAAATTAACTTGTTGATTTTGCTGGATTTGCTGAAGTTTTTATTGGGTTAATAAAAGAAAAATTTGCTGTCTATTGAAAACCCCCGCCAAATATAGTTGACTAATAAATTAGTGTACTCATAGTTATTGTTGAAAAGAATGACTTGTAGACACTTATCGGAAGTTCTTGAAACGTATTAATTTATAACATTTAATAAAAAAGCTAATCTTATCCCATATGAATAATATTAATTATACATATTATTTTTTTACGCAGAAAGCTGAGTTAATTTATTTTGTTTTGTTTATAAATATGTTTCATCTAGTAATTATATATCACCTAAATATATTTAATTACAAAAGAATACTAATAACTAATCAATGAAGTACGATTTTAATATTATACACATATTAGTAGATCTTTACATTTATAGGTCATTCTATATTTTTTATTTTCGCATAATATGGAAATTATGTCAATATACATATTTTATTTTTCTGGCTATTTTCTTTTACAGTGACTCTCAAAAATAATTTAATAATTTATACATACGTACATCTAGTAATTTATTAATCATTTTGCTTTAAAATAAATACAGAAACCTTTTAAGAAGTTGAAATACTGTCGTCAATAGAAAAATGCAAATAATGAAGAAAAAAATAGTTTATAGTCATGAACTTAATAGAGAAGTCATATTTGAAAGCAGAATGTTTAAAACATTTTTATATCAGCTCATTCCTACAGCTAATGTCTGTGAGACCAAAAATGAAATGTATTGAATACTCCTTAAAGTTCAACTCACGTTATTTTCTATAGATTATTTCATTGTTTCCCAACGCTTTCTGCGTACCCCGAGTTATAAATATATATTTTCATGCCCCTCCCAATATTTTTTATGCATTTTTATAGTAAAAAAATCTTGCCTCGGTGGGGCGGTGCAAGTTGAGACCTTTCTGGACATATCGGGAATAACATCGAATGGGTGAATTAGTGAGTGAAGTAATGAAATGAATTATTAAATGGAATGTACGTCATTAGATGGATTTTTGTTTCAAAAATTCAAATGCATTTCCCATTCCCCTCCCTACGATCTTAGTGTACCACTCAAGGAAAGCGTGTTTTACTTGTTGGGAAGCTTCGGTTTATTTGAGACTAATTGCTTGTTCCATAACTATATCGAAAATTATAAGATTAGTTATTGAAACAAATAAAAAGAATTATTCCTCTAAATGATTGTTAATTTCATAATAATAAAATTATTCTATTAAGTCATTATAATTTTGAAAGTCACTACCTAGTAGTTAAATCAACTTACAATAACAATATATTCTAACCGGTTTCCAATTTATTTCATTCATTTGAAGCTTGTGCAATTCTATTCATCACATTTACGATCTACTCCTTTGGATAATCTAATTTAATGTTCCACGTCATTTTGCATTATTGTTTTTTAAGCAATTTATTACATATCGGATAAATCAATGAAAATGAACAATAAAACCATTCAATTTGAAACAGAAAATGGATTAGAAACCATTAAACGATAAGCATTTTAATTTCCACTCACACTAATTTATATTTCCCGCTTTTGTTCCTCCCCTCTGCCTTCCGCAAATCTTTCGATAATCTGTTTTCTATTTAATCGCTTCTATTTCCTCACGCACGTTCTTTCCCACTCTATCTTCTAGTACTCTTTTGCCTTCAAGAATCCCACCTACAGTTTCTCTCCCCCTAACATTCCTTAATATCACCTTAACTTATTTTTTTATTTGCTCACAGGTTTTATCATTCTTGGTCACACTTGTAATCATTAGTTATGTTTCTCTTTTCTTATTTTGATAGACTCTTAAATTATTTTCTTTAAATCCGCTATTTATTTTATACGATTTATTCCTTCCCACCTTATCGCCTCCAGTTTATTCATTATGGCATTCGGAGGAAGTAACTGACGAAGTAGCCAAATGAAACAACAATCAAAACTCAATATGCTTCTGATTTTTTACAACTAATGCATAGAGGAAAGAAGGATACCGGATACATAGAAAACATCATAACTGGTCCTTGTATCAGTTGGATCTTTCGTCATAAACCATTTATTGTAATGTCCTTTCTTTTGTTCACTAGGAGTGCGAGTTCTTCAGTCCACCAAATATTATGGGTAATTGCTTTGGTCTAGTTACGTCTTATAGCCCAGTGTTTCCATGGCTGCTTGATGAATATGTATTTTCAGGTATTCATAAATTTCGAATACTCCTCGGTTTCCCACGAAATTCATTTCAGTGATAGTCGAAGCTTAGATAGAAACACTGTTGAATTATTTTGGAAGTTCTATAAGTTGTCCCGTTGGCAGCGTTGGCACTTCCTCTGAATTTCTATAGTGTTTTCTGTAATACTCACTTTTTGCTGTCTCGTGGGTATTTAAAGAATATCATAGCCCTGACCATAAAGTGATCTCACACGCAGTCAGCGCTTTTCTGAACTTAGGTATCATATATCTGGAATTGTAGGACACGCCACGGGCAAGGTATATGGACATATAAAAATAAATAAATTTTGATGACTGATTTGAGAAATTGATTTGATGTGTTATCTTCGCGTTCTGGGTGATTTTTAGGTGAAACTAGAGTCACATTCTAAACATTTATAAGGTTGTTCTCCTGTATGAATGACGTTGTGTTTATTTAAGTTACCTTTTACTCTGAAGCCAGAATCGCATTGTAGACACTTGCATGGTTTTTCTCCCGTATGAATAAGGTTGTGTTTATTTAAAGCAATTGTTACTCTGAAAGTAGAGTCGCGATGTAAGCATTTGTATGGTTTTTTTTTGCCAATATGAACAAGCTTGTGTTTATTTAAATGATATTTTTGACTGAAACTAGAGTCGCATACTAAACATTTATATGGTTTTTTTAACAGTGTGGATTAGCTTAAAACCATAGATTTAAAATTCTAATTGCTGGTTTTCATTGGGTAATATTTCATTACGTATAATGTCTATATTAATGTCCACGTCAGATTCATCATTTCCAATTTCTTCCTTGATTTCCAGATTTGTAGCTTCATCAAACAACATCGCAGGTATTATTGAACTTATTTTTGAATCAAGAGCTTAAACACTTGTATGATTTATCACATCTGGAATACGTTTGAGATCTATCAGATCGGCCTTTTCCCTAGAATAAGAATTATATTCTCAACAGTTGTAGGGTATTTCGTTAACGTGACCAGACGTCCCGATTTTGGTGCGATAGTCCCGAATATTTTATCCCGCGGCGTTTTAAAAAATCCCGATTTTTCGTAAGGATGATCTAAAGAAAGGTCATCACCCAAAAATTGAGCTTGCGATTTTAACTTCGTTACCTTTTTTCTTTTCTTTGCTCACCACATATGTTGCAGCCCATGTAACATAGCAAACAAATGTATGTGGCCCGATGGAAAAAAGATTGAGTATGGCTATTATGAACCAATTTTTTTTTATATAATCCCCTTTCTCCGTCAATAGTGTCCCGCTTCACCAACGTTATTATCTCGTCACATTATATTTCGAGCGAATGTATACTTCTTGTCAAAGTGCTGTTATGTGCAAAACTAGTATATGTGCAAAACTAGATAATTTTTTTTAACTTATTTTTAAAGCAAGTTATTACATATTGAGTTATTTTGGAAGATCCCTAAGTTGTACCGTTGCACCTCCCTGACTGCTTTCTGTAATAGTCGATTTGTTCTGTCGCCTGGTTATTTAAAATATACCATTGCACTGACCATAAAGTGATCTGACACTCAGCCAGCGTTTTATACTCAACTATCATATATCCGGAACGATAGGGTATGCCATAAGTGAGATATATCGATATATTAAAATTCTTTTTTGATGACTTTGTTGTGTTTATTTAAGTTACCTATTGCTTTAAAGTTGGAATCGCATTGTAGACACTTGTTTGGGGGTTCGCCCGTATGAATAAGGTTGTGTTTATTTAAAGCAATTTTACTCTAAAACTAGAATCGCATTGTAAACAATGTACGGTTTTTTGGCAATATAAAAAAGCTTGTGTTTATTTAAATTATATTTTTGACTGAAGCTACAGTCGCATTCAGGTTTGTCGATAGCATGGATTAGTTTGAAACTATCGATTTTAAATTCGTGTTTAATCTATGATTGCTGATTGTCATTAGGCAATAATTAATTACGTATAATGTCTATTTTAATGTCCACATCAGTTTCGTGATTTCCAATTCCTTTCTTGGTTTCCATATTTGTAGTTTCAAAACAGCAGTGCAGGTTTTATTGAACTCATGTTGGAAACAAAATCTAAACACTTTTATGCTTTATCACTTCTAGAAATCCGTTTGAGGTCTGCCTGACCGGCCTTATCCTTAGACTGACAATTATAAAAATAATAATAAGGTAGTCCGTAGCTTCTCACAGAAAACCCCCTAAGGCATTCCAGAACTTAGTCTGGAAGAAAGTACTTGTGAGAGTCAAGTATGTCAGTGCTCTAATTGTTATATAGCCGTCGTTATATTACAATGGCACCAAATCTCGTATCTTATATAAGAGGGATAATTTTTATAATTGTGAACTACGTCTAACAATCTAACTTATATTTCGGTTTGATAAATAAACATAAAATCTACAGGTTTACTCAAAACGTTGCAAAAATTAAAAATTATTGTAACTATAACTTGATTTATCCTTTATGTAATATAATTTCCCCCCTCATATAATTTATATTAATAGAGAAATAAAAATCTTTGTTTCGAAAGAAAACGTATTAAATTTAAATACAATATTTCGGCCCATTTACACGGTGTTTCTATTATTAGATAAATTATAAAATAGTTATAATGCGGCCACTAGTTGTACATGAATAATAAAATTCAAATAATATAAGAATTCAAATAATAAAATTATTTACATCTTACTATAAATCCGTAATAAAAGTTTTTAAAGAACCTTTACACTCACTCAAAGAATTATAATTTCTCGAATTAAAAATTCTCTTCTTTGAGTACAACGAACATTGCTTCTTCAAGGTATTTCTTCAAGGTCTGCTTCTTCAAGGTCTTGCATTCGAAAAGCGAATGCTAATGGACTAGATAATCATGCAAAAATGTTTGTAAAGCCACTTTTTCATAAATTTATAATTTGATTTCACGGATTGACTCATCTGTAACTATTAACCAAATTTTTGTTTGCAGTAAATTTCTATAATCTTGAATTTTCATTCCATATTGGTTCGCATTATTTTTAGGGTGTGATTTTAAAAGCAATAATTCTCTAATAAAATAATCTTCATCTTCATTCAGTAAAATACTGATTTAAAAGTTCTTTAATTCTACTGCAAGTAGTAGCATCTTCCATAGTACTTATTAAACGTTGAGGTCTATCTGTTAATTTACTTACAATAATTCTATACACCCATTGATTATTAGGATTATTTTCATTAGTGGTATATAAGAATGTTGAAATTAAATTTTCGTACGCCCCAATAAAAAAAGGTAAAGTTGATTGAGTGCCATCAAAAATTGAATGGTATTAACATAAAAATTTTGAATATCATTCGACATACTTAAATGAATATTCTAATTACTGGAACTTTTCTTACGATTATTTTGATTACTAAAGCTAGAAAAATTAAATGTATTACTTACATTTAATTTTGGAGATAATATATGAATGTTTCTAAAATGGTCTGATAATTCACCAACAGAGGCGTCATTTTGGGTATCAAAATTTGACTCGATATTGGAATCAGACATAAATAAATGAATCTATAATTAAAATGGTTTGATGGAACGAACCGATGTGAACTAAATCTTTGTATAAGTGAAATACAAATAATGCATAAGCAATTTATAAGTGATGGATGAGCATATTCATTGTTTCTATAACACACGCTTGCTGTTCGCTGGTAGCTATAAAGCATCTATAATTTATGTACTGCTACTGACCGTATCATAAAGATGTCAATGCTGGAAAATAGGAAATTATTTTCTCTATAATAATATGAAATATGGAATGGTTCAGGCGAGGGGAGTTAGGGATATACGTTTAAATATATAAATAATCTATAATACAATACACAATTCTACTACACTACATATAACAGTTAAAAATATTTATATTATATACAAGATATTACCTTTACCCGAACTTTGAACGCAAATTTAAATAACAAATATTTATTATTGTTATATGAACGTCAATGTTTATATGTTTGTTTCTATTTCTACCTAGTGGGCATGATGGAGTATTTATATGAAAACTTGCCTGTTTTTTTTGGTTTTATAAAATGTCTTTATAATTTTTAATTTATTTCAAATACTTATGTTGTATTTGCCCTGCGTATGTATTTGTTTTTAATCTACATGTTTAAGTTAACTCTATAGTAATTTTACAGTAATCATACATCGATGCGTTGAAGAATTTAGCTGTTTCATATTAACTGAATGTTATTTTCATTATATTTACATAAATCTAGGTTTAACATAAATTTGTTTTGTTTTTGAAGACAATGATTATATATCTCAAAATAAATCAAATTTGTTATATTTAATAAGTTATTATTTACTAGGAGAAATACACGGGTTGATCAGATAATTTACTGAATAACTGCAAAGGTAGACACTGGCGCAATTTATGCAATTTATATATAACTAAAACTGTTGGTCCACTCTGTATAAAGTTGAAAATGTTAGTCCTGAAAATATTTTAATTCTTTATGCGATTAAGTAGTGATAGAAAATATTTATAACTCAGTAACAACAAACTTTATCCAAAATTTTATCGGGTCAAAATTCAAATTATTTTACTTCATTAAACAAGATTTCTAGAAAAAGTGTAAAGAAAATTTCTATGGTGTCGGTTATAAGTTCTGACTTAATGAAGCACCAGTGTTTATCGTCTGTGAATTATACCTCTAATATTTTCGAGTCGATCGATATAAAACAGCTAAACTCACCAAAATGTTTATATACTTGTAACCATGCGCGCTATTGTCATTAATATACTTATCTATGTGACATATAATATCTAAATATTTTAATTTATATTTGTTACTAAATAAATAAATGTTAATAATGAATAATCAATTTAATATGTAATCTGTGAATAAAGTCAGTGACATCAATAAATGATCACTCAAATTGTTCTCTCGAAAGATTGATTAGTTAGTTTTTGTAATAAGTATTTGTAATGGCTTAGTAGTGATTATCAGATTAAAAGGTTTCTTAGGATTGAAGCGATTTCTTTCACAAATTGAGAAAAGTAAATTTTGGAATTAAAAGGAGTTCTTGGAATAATAATAATGTTTCATGGAGTCTTTCTAAAACCTTGGTGGTTTGGTTACTTGTAACCAAACCCCAATATGGTTTGGTTACAAGTGTGCGCTTTTCTTTTTAACATGAAGCAAAGAGAGACAAACTTAATATATGCGCTATTGCTTGCCTCTTACAGTTTGAGTGGTATGAGTTTTCTATTCGTGTGTCGCGGTTTGTCTAAAAAGGGCAAGGTTATAACAATATGTAAGGCAGCAGCGTTTCTCAACTCTCGCACAATAGGGTTTGTTGAGAGTTTGTATCATCACATATGGCTTCCATAATTATCATTTATTATA
This sequence comes from Adranes taylori, assembly GCA_009867245.2. Taxonomy (NCBI): domain Eukaryota; kingdom Metazoa; phylum Arthropoda; class Insecta; order Coleoptera; family Staphylinidae; genus Adranes; species Adranes taylori. The sequence continues at coordinate 12,367 of WYDF02286753.1, forward strand.
TCGAGAGGATTCCAATAGCATGCTGTTTGCCAAGCAGAGTGGAAAATAACGTCTTTAGGCTTTTCGAAGACTCCGGAGGCCGAGGCTTTACTAGACTTCGAATAAAGCGGTTTATTGTTTCGCATTATACTCACATTAACCGGAACCCGTATGTAGAGTACGTTCGATCGCGTTGCGACACCTATTTCAGTAACCAATAGTTTTTACGGGGCCGGCTACCCGTTATGGTCCAAGAAGCCAGCATAGCTGAAAACAGTTATAGTTGCTCCCGATGACGGATCCCACAACGCACATATCGGGTGGCCTAAGAATGGCTCACGGACATATCCCAAAAACCATTTAGAATACAGCTTCAGGGAAAAAATTCAATGAATAAAGTGGCTAAGACAAAATTTTGGTAATTATTTAGAGACTAGTAGGATTACTGGTAGATCAAGTAAGTGAGCACTAAAAAGTTAAATGCTTATTATATACAAAATTCAACAAATACACAGTATTGATGCTGAGAAGCTGTTTTCAACAAGGTTAGGTTTGTAACATTTGGTTAAGCAGAACCGGACTTACGAGTATTTGTTTATATCATAGTTCCCACTTCCCCCCACCTCTTATATGACCTAATTGAAAAAAATTGATTTAAGCAAAAATACGCAAAAATTTCTGAGAATTTTAATTTTCATATTTTTATATAATCTTTATTTGTAGAATTTTGTATAAAATAAGCATTTAACGTTTTAATGCACTCACACCATCTAGCCTGCCCTACGACACACTAAAAAATTTCCAAAATTTTTTCCAAGTCACTTCAGTCATTAAAAGTTTTTTCCTGAAACTGTATTGTAAACGGTTTTTGAGATATGGCCGAGAGCCATTCTGAATGGGCCACCAGGTACATCCTACCTATTTGGATATCCTTTCAACTTTGCACACGTTTCACGTGGATGATTTGTTTTTATTTTCGTGTCCTTTCTTATTTAGGATACTTTGTTTTCATTTTAGTAACCATTTTTTATTTAGTTTTTTCTCCATTATCAGATTATATAATATATTCTAAATATTGCGTTAATTGTATTATTGTGTCAATATTGTATAGATAATATTGTATAATTATTGCTGGTAGCTTGATCGGAGATTAGAGTAGGATAATCGAGAGATGGCAGATTTAGAAAATTTTCTGCATTCTGCGGAGGCGGGAACCACCAGAGATGGGAGATTATGAAAATCTTCTGCATTCTGCGGAGACCGGAACCACCAGACCTTGTGAGAGATAGCCAGATGGACAACGCTAGCGAAGAGGGGGTTGTCCCAGAAGTGACTCGTAAAAGGTGGGAGAGGTGATCTTCTTCATACGCATCAGCCGTGCGCCAGGGGAAGACGGAATCCCAGCTGGTAGAGAGGAGGTGAGCGATAGTTTGTACACTCTCATTCGTTCAGTAAGGGAAAACGAAGACATCCCAGATCATTGGAACATAGCCGTGATCTGTCCCATCCACAAAAAGAATGAGAAAATGATTTGCAGTACATATCGTGGGATTTCTCTTTTAAATTCAGCCAATACCAGTATGGGTTTCGGCGCAGCAGGTCAACATTTGATTACATCAGCGTTCAACAGATCTACATTGACTACAAAGAGGCACATGATAGTGTCTGGAGGTCCAAGCTGCAGGTTATATTAGAAGAGATGAGAGTGCTAAATAAGATCATTAGTCTAGTTTGTATAACACTGCGTTGCACTAGGACCAGTGGCAAGATCCAGGGGAAGTTAACAAGGGCATTTGAGGTGCGAAGAAAGCTGCAACAAGAAGATGCACTTTCAACGAAGACGGTAACAACGGTATAAGAATGGAGGGAGATAGAACCCCAAGAGGACACTCTACCAGCAACTGGAAGGTAAAAGGAAGCCAGAAAGAGATGGATTTGCTTGAAAGGGCAAATTTACTTGAAGCAGCCTGGTGGGCTATCCGACAGACAGTATAAATTCTACAAAGTAATGTTAACAAAAGATTCATTGTAAAATGTGTACGAAATTGGTGTGCGCACAGATGAAGACCAAGAGAACGCACTCAATGCTGCTAGAATGTTAATTGTCCAGAACGCTTTGATTTACCCATCTTGGAAGAAAATACTAAGTACACTAGGGACAGGGAAGATTCTTTTTTATTTACAGGAAATAGAGATCAATAATCCTGTTTGATTCAAATGTTGGAATTAACTTTAGAAGCGGTGTCACGCAAGGTTCCGTTATTGGGCCAACTCTGTAGAATATTATGTACAAGAGTTTTCTGGAAACAAGACTGCCTCATGGGGTCACATTCGTTGGATTTAGAAGACGAAATATCGATGTTAGTCACAGCGAGAGAATTAAAGCAACTAGAAAATACATCTAGTAAAAGTCTACGAATTGTCAGAGAGTGAATGAAAGCAAATTCTCTTAGTATAGCTACGGAGAACCCGAAAGTCATTTTGCTAGTTGGTCACACAAGGGTGTCACAAAGAAAGAGTAAAATATTTAGGCGTAATCTTTGGTAGTGGTTTGCGATTTAGAAAACATATATTGGAAGTGCGGAAAAAGCAGACCCACGAGCTTCATATATATAGCCCTCTATAGTCTAAAGTGGTAGAACCGAATACTACTTCTAAAAGGACATTGATATTCTCGGTAGTACACTCAAGAATATTATATGCCGTATGGGTATGGGTAATTCAATGAACACTACCAGAACGGCGAATCTACTACTGAACACCCAAAGGATTGGATTGCTATCAATAACCAGGGTCTATAGAGTAACATCAACCAAAGTTTGATGGGTCTTTTGTGCACCTTTCCCATGCCAACTCTTAGTGGCGAGAGAAAGGATAGCCACCGACTCAGGATAAAAAGCATAGCGAATGGATGTCTCAGAATGTCTCACAAGTCAAGGATGCTTTGCGTCCTATTTATCAAAATGGAAGAAAAAGACAGATGGGATAGAATGGAGAAAAAAGACAGCGCATGTTGCAAGAAGAAGACGGCGTGTGCATAATGCTGGAATCAACAATCAAATGGCAGCTAGTGGTAAGCTATGTGGGTTCGCTAATGAAAAGAAAGTATGTTTCGAACCAGAAAGAAATCCGAGGATGAACTGGACCAGCGATTCCCAACCACCGATCAGTCAGACAGCTACCGGTCCGCGGAGAAATCTAACTGGCCCGTAGAGTAGTTTTACCTGCCCGCGTTAAAAAAAGGTTCTTATCCAAAAATAATTATAATAAATTTTTTATTTATAAAACTACAGCTCCGCCTTCTCGCCTAGGTATGGCTTGGCGAATTAGGGGTTCGGACGGCCACGCGATAGGTTAATGTTCAACATGTTCTGTGCAGCACTACACATCCACTCTTGCTAGGATTAGCACTTTGAAATTGTTACAAAACCGTTTAGTTATTATCTAGTTTAGCGTTTCTCAAATACTTTTGGCCCGAGGACCGGTGAAAATTGTGAAAATATCTCGTGGACTGGTGATTTTTCTCACGGACCGGCGGCGCATGGAGTATGGCGGATCTATCACGTATAATGTAAAAACTGGTCAGTGGTAGCGACCAGTGTCAATAGGGTCACTTGTCATAAGCTTTTTCAGCCTACAACCTAAAAATGCAAGAACCTGGATAAATTTCCGTAAAGGGGAAGACCTCCAGCAATAATGGTTATATTAAGACTTTAAAAAATATGACAACATTTTGGGTACTTCAGCTTTGAACGAATATGACAAAGACGTTAGTAAATCACCAGAAGTAATAGGTAAACATCAATGTAAGCGTTAGTTTTATTTCAGTAGGAATAGCATGCCGAAAGTGGGTGTTCGTTTGATATAACAAGATCAATCATTCTTAACAATGGGTACATCCGTATAAATTCCTAATTTATAAATGTGAAGTTTTTCATACAAACCAATATTATTTTTCTTAAAAACTGATTTGTCCACATGGCGTACTGCTTTCGTTTTTGTTCTAAATTTCAAAAAATAAACGAACTGCAGTTAAAAGAGCGAAACATGTCGCGACATATAACTTCATAATGATAAAAACGCGCAACCAGTGTGATAAATAAGTTAGGAGAACATGCAAGACTCTCAGAAATTCGGTTAAGAGATAAGTTGAAATGAAGGACGTAAAGCAAATAGAAAAAGAAAATTGATAAAGTGAAATTAAACATGTTTATTTATTAAACTATATCTTTTAATTAAACAACAAAATCATACATATCAAAAAAGATT
>WYDF02286764.1:0-16612 GCA_009867245.2 Adranes taylori
AGTATATATATATATATATATATATATATATATATATATATATATATGTATACATATGTAGACATAGGGCGATTCACCACCGATGCCATGGAGTTTTATGGCGAAATAATGCATTTATAATGTATGTTCCACTATAATGGCATTATGTGTGACGATAGGGACTACAATTTAAAAATATTCGTAAATATACAGGATACTCCAAAAAAACGGTGGCATATAAAAGTTATGTTTTTTCTTATGGAACATATTATATATGATCACATTTTTGAATTGTTCGTAAATAATAAGCTAAAGTTTCATATGGGTTTACTATGCCTAAATACAGAGTGTTCTGAGTTATTTCGATTTTTCGAAAAATGTATAGTCCTGGAAATAATTAAATATCTCACGAACAATTTAATTCTAAGAAATTTCCTGGCAATTCTAAATAGTAGATTATTCTGTTAATGTGCATAATGAATGCTTATTAAACATCATTAAACAGGGTGTTCAAACATTATAGTTCAATTATTAGAACAGTCAAACTATAATACCGGGCTTATTTTAAATTGAACAGCCTATATTTTATAAGACTGTCATATAGACAATTCAGTTAGTTTGCAAACTGTACTAGTGTTCCCTATACCCAAGTTTATTAGTTTTTAAGATATTTAAATATTGTTGAAATGTCACACTTTCTTTCCAAACTATAAAAGAACAACGTCTTCAAAATGTTAATTTTTTGCTTTTTCAATTTTTTTTTATTATTGAATAGCTTGTTTATTAGTATCAACATAAGTACCATTTATTCAAGTTCTATTAGTGTACATTACTTATTTAAGTGCCATTAGTGTACATTACCATTACAAAAGCATTATTTCTCATCTAAATATTTTACTTGAGAAATTTTACCAATGACACGTTGATATTTCAGAACCTAAATAATAATTTTTTCACAACATCTTGTTAATTAGTTTTGTCGGCAGGGTTTGTGCAATAATTAAAATTATTACGCAAAATCGATTCACTAATGAAATATAAACAGAAGCTACGTTACTATGCGTATGCGCAATAATTCAAATCAAAGGTGGCCGTCATGTCGATCTGCTGATTAAATGTAAACATTAAAGTTTCTTGCGTTTGGGCGTAGAGAATTTAAGAATTTGCAGTACATTACGTACATTGTAAGGAATTGAAAGTAGGGTAATTGAAAACGTACTTCTGTATACTCACAGGTATGGTATACTCACAGAAAGAAAGAGTTGATATGGTTATAACCTACAGGACTAATAACCTACGGTGAATGCTACGGGAATTGTTTACTGGCTTCAAGAGTTTATGCAGAAAAGTATCCTGTATCCAGTGTAGCATACCCAAAACAACGAAAAATGCAACCCGTTACAAATGACGATGATAATGAGTTTTTGGTTATTGATAACCAAAATATTAGTACAACAGTAATTGCAAGAGAAACAGGTATTACTCAAAGTAGTGTGTCCAGGATATTAATAAAACATAAATACCACCCTTTTCATATTCAAATGCACCAAAGATTATATGGCACAGACTATCAAAAACGTATTGACTTTTGCTTATGGCCCTTCGTTAGTAACGATGAATTTAGTAATGAGGCAACATTCCACAATAATGGACTGCTACATCGCCAAAATTTTCATTATTACGATACGGAAAATAAACATATATTCCATACTGTTGATCATAAAAATCGGTGGTGGCAAAATTCATGACTATGGTGGCATTGGTGGTGATCATGTTATCGGTCCTTATTTTTTTTCAATGGAAATTTAAATGGTCATAAAATTTTAAGAATTTTGAAAAAAGACTTTTGGCTACTATTAGAAAATATGCCTTTAACTATTAGGCAAATACTTTGGCTACAATTAGATGGTGCTCCTGCAAATTTTTCATGCAATGTAAGAAATTATTTAAATAGATAATTTCCTGATAAGTGGATCAGGAGAAGTTGACCAGTTCATTGGTCATCTAGATTCCTATGGATTAAAACCTATGGTTCCATAGAATATTAATTTCCAATATCTACCCAACTGCAGAATCTGCTGAGACATTCGTAATATCTAAATTATCGATCTTTTCCTGTGTTAAAAATTCCAACTCACAATAAGTAAAGGTTGTGAGAGAACCCATCTATACAAATTATTCGCGTGACAGTAGGCAAGATATGATGTTGGTTCAGATGGATTGTTGGGGTAGTCGGGGTGAGTAATGAGCAGATTATTAGCCCTGGAATGTCTATGCATGCAACTTGAGATTCTACGTCGAATTGATATTTTAATGAAATGTAATTTCTCGATATCAGTAAATAATTCAATTTTAATATTTGTTATTTTCAATCCGACAGAAAAACTAGTGAGCTATTCATGAATCGTATGGAATCTAGAAATCTGAATTTGAACGAATGAGCTCTTTCTTGTTTGTTTTTATTAGCATATATACCAACATGTAATTTTTTTGAGAAGGCCATACTGAAGGCGATTTAAAAAGGCTCTATTGAGAAGGCCATATTAAGAAGGCAAAATTGAGAAGGCAATATTGAGAAGGCTCTTTTCTTTGAGCTAATACTTCAATTTCGTTACGAGCCTCGGCCAAGTCTTTTGTAAATAAATGAGTGTCGTAACACACAGGTTGTAGGGAAATATAGGAAGGAATTTAGGTGTTTTATAATTGAGGTTGCAATTAGAACATGCCGGACCAACGTATTCTCCAGTTAAATGATTATGATCGCGAACTTTATCCCAGGCTTTTCTTTCCCACAGATATGACAAGCATCTGCTGCATAATAATCAAGTTGTTGTACGGGAGTTAGAGGTTTCTTAGGGACAATAGGTAATAATGATGTTTGCAAAATGATCAAATTGCATCTTTTGTCAAGTACTCAAAGAAAACACGAGGTGCATCTAAATCTGTTTCGTATTAAAATTTTGTGAGAGAATCATTGTCATTAGATCTGAAAGTATGTGAAGTAAATATAGATGGTGAGCAAGTTGAAATTGGTTTCTGAATTACTTCAAACTCTGTATAGACAACAAAAGGAACTTTAGTTTTATTTTTATGATCTGAAAATTCTAATACGTTCCCTGGACGTTCAAGCCCATTACGTAATTTTATCATTTCAGTTGACGGTAAAATACATTTAATATGATTACAATCACATTTCTGATGATAAAAAAGCTTTTGCTGGCTTATGTAATAAGTGTATGGAAGAATCATTTGAATGATAGTGGAGTTAAAACCAATATTAAATTCTTTAGTTTGTATATGAAACATAATGTGGGAGAGACATCTGAACTAAGATCGTTCAATACCAAGTTCCAGATTATCGTACTTGATACGGATTTTAATCAAGGATATGGAAAGTTATGTTCTGTAATTATAAAAAAAGCAGATGAGTATCAGGAACGTGATAGTGGATTGACTTTACTTGCAGTAAAATATTTAGAGATCAATATTAACAAGTGTCAGCCTATTGCTGGTTCTTCGTATTTGGAGTTACCTAAATCGATACAAAAAAGCATGCCACCATAAACATCAAGAATACCGATGAAGCGTGCTTTACATGGTCGGTTGTGGCAGCTTTGCATCTAACAACTAGTCATAAACAAGGAGAAACATCAAATTATCCTCAATACTCGACAGTATTGAAGATAGATGATATTAAGTTTCTTATGAAATTGGTAGACATTAAAAAGTTTCAAGTCATGAATGAAATTAGTGTGAATGTTTACGGTTTGGAAGAGAACACGCACAAGAAGAAAAGGGAATATAATATTGTTGGATATCGTGTGATTCATAATACATCTTGTAAGCGAACAACTGACGTTAATCTACGTTTGATAGAAGCCGATTCAAAATCTCATTGTGTCCTAATCACAAACATGTCTCGATTACTAAGCAAGCAACTTTCAAGTTATAAAATGGCAACATATATTTGTGATGGATGTTTAGTTTGGTTCACTTCGCGGAAAGGTTTTACAATCATTACAATCATCAGAAATGTGATTGTAATGATATTAAATTTATTCTACCGTCAACTGATATGATCAAATTACATAATGGGCTTGAACTTACAGGTAACGTATTAGAATTTCCAGATTATAAAAATGAAACTAAAGTTCCTTTTGTTGTCTATGAAGATTTTGAAGTAATTCAGGAACAAATTTCAACTTTCTCACCATTTATATTTACTTCACATACTTTCTCTGCTCAAAAACATACTGGCTGCTCTTTTGCCTACCTCATTAAATGTAATGAAAATGATTCTCTCACAAAATTTGAATCCTATACAGATTTAGATGCACCTCGAGTTTTATTCGAGTACTTGACAAAAGGTGCAATTCGATTATTCAAACATCATTTACTATATTTGTCCCTACGAAAGCTCTAACGTCCGCACAACAACTTGATTATTATGCAGCAGATGCTTGTCATATCTGTGGGAAGAAATAAAAGCCTGCGATATGTCGAGGTTTGATGTCGAAAATGTATTGTCAAATAGCCGAAACATCGATAACAAAAAAGTTAAAGCCATTAGAAAGAATGTAGTTAAAAATAATATTTCATCCGAAGATTTTAGGACTTGTTTATTTCAAAAAACAATGCTTCGCAGAACACAAGTAAATTTTCAATCTATAGGTCATGATATTTTCACACAGCCTCAGAATAAATTGTCCCTGTCTCCATACGACGATAAGAGATATATTTGTAATGATGGTATATCTACATTAGCTTGGGGACATTATAATATTCCTTATTCTGTTTTGTTTGAAGACAAATGAATGGATTGTCAGATATCGCGCATAGTTATGTATAAAGAAGTTAGACATTAATTAATTGTATATTTCTATTTATAATTTATATTTCTATATTTAATTATTTATATTATTTATTTTTTGTGAAAATTGGTATGCTGGTTAATAATGGATATTGGGGAAAAATACAATGGGGGAAAATACGCCATTTTCATACCTATTTTGTTTATTGGATCTATTTTATTGTTGAGGCTGTATCTGGATGAGTTTGAATCAAACTAATACATGACTGGGGTGAGTTCAATGAGGCACAGAATATTCGTCTTTCTTCATAACCTACATCAATGTTTAGAAGGCCATTGACTAACCATAAGTTTATTTCAACAAATTTTGATTTTACCTAGTTAACTATTATCTGAACAGCATTTTCATATTCTTTTTGTGAGTCACAACTAGAGCACCTAATAACACTTGTAAATTTCAATCCATTTCTGTTATATGCAAATAAAGCCAAATTTCTATAGCACTTTTTGCACACAGCCAATTATTTCATAATTTCAGAGAAGGTACTCAAATCTATTGTGAGGGACTCTCGCTCGCGATGCTGCTAATGGAGAGTCCTATCGATTATCACAGATGGCGCAAACAAATATTTTATTAGCACAGAATATAACAACGTTCGGGAATACGAATTCTCGGGCGCCAGCTCAGTTTAACGTGAGGCCGCACGCTGGAACCGCCCTTATTGTTCCAACGGTCCTTAGTGGACTGCTGAGAGCACGGGCAGCTACGAGCACGTGAGTAGTCTAGGTGTTAGTGTTCTTGTGGGCAGCTGAAAAAAGATTCAAACTGCTAATTAATAAGACAGCATTTACAGATTTTACAAAATAACATATATTGGTCATCCAGATAATATAAGCAAAGAAAGAAATATTAATGCATAATCAAGAGTCAATAATCAAATTTTAAATTAAATTAATATCGCATTAATGTGGGTTAACACCAAGAAAACGTATGATAATAATAGTTACAAAACAAAATAAAAGCGGTGCATGAAAATTTGCGATGACAAAATAATAAAACTAATAATGCGGAAAACATGTACAAATAGTTAATAGTATATCAGAAAAGAGAGAGTAAATTTAAATGCACGATATTTATATTATAACAAACAAGGTAGGAACCTTACGAGCCCACAATAGGTTACTAACACCCCGATTAATGCAGGTGCTATGTTCACTGAGTGACTAAACTAAGCCCGATTAGCGCGGGCAAGAATTATACACTCCAGTGAATGGAACAAAAAGGAGACCACTGCCGCTGCACAGTCGCTAAAACACACCGATTAACATCCCCACTGCTACTGAGCAACTAAAACCAACCCTAATTACGGGTTAGAATTATATGCTCTAGTAAATGGAATAGATAGCAGACCACTGTCATTCATAATAACATCCCGATTAGCGCAAGAGTTACTGTTACTGAGCAACTTAAACTAACCCCGAATAACGTGGGTTAAAATTATATGCTGTAGTGAATAGGAAACAGGTTGGTGATAAAGTAGAAGAAGAAACAAAGCTATTCAAAACATATGCAATTCAGCGTAGAATGATATATAAAATCGCTTACCAGACGCATTATCTTCTCGGCGACTGTCGTTGGTTGTTGATCTGCTTACTGTCTCAACATTGCGCTGACTTGGCTGATCGTTCTGCTGGCTGCTGCTGCTGCTTCAAAATCTCGGTATTTATAAACCTAAGTCGTCACTCAACGTTTGCTCCGCATACGTATCAGCGCTTAGTCTACCACGCGTTATTTACTCTTTGATACGGTCTCCACACACAACACATAATACCTTCCCCGTCGGGAATCCCATGTTACCGTATAAGCAGTCAGCCTAAAAAGTACCGATGAGCACCACACATATTTTTTTATTCCGTATGGTATTCATAGTCTATCAGCGCTTAGTCTACCACGCGTCATTTACTCTTTGATACCGTCTTCACACTTTGATACCGTCTCCACACACAACACATAATATCTTCCCCGTCGGCAATCCCATGTTACCGTATAAGCAGCCAGCCTATTTTTTTATTCCGTACGGTATTCATAGGTAACAGCAAAGTGATAGTACAACACATACGCGACATCAGACGCTGCTTACCATATCAATTATTAACGGATGCTGTTCTCAGCACTGAATAAACCACTACTTCGATGTATCATACGTACATGTTAAACGTAGGTAATGCACACCACATACCATACACACCACATACGTAACACATACCATACAACACAACAAACGTAATATAATTCTGATACAATACACGGCAAGTAGGCGATGCGCGGAACGCAACTCGTTCGTATATTTTATTTACAAAACAATAAATATATTTTGATCCATAAACTGGCTTTGTCCAGTGCTGGGTTTTTACGTAATTTATTTATTTAATTTATTTCTAGTAACATGCTTTGTTACACTATCATCTCAAAACACTTTTATATTGAAATTTTTTCACAGGATTCCAAATGATTTTATATTTTACGGTTTGAAGATGATGATGTAGGTGGCTTTTGATTAATTTCATGATCTGGTGTACCCACTTCAACAAAACGGGATCTGTGACGCCCTACTGGATTGAAAACATTTTTTCTCTTTTTGATCTTTGACACATTTCTAAAATATGTATTTTTTTATAAACGATTTAAGAATTAAAATGATAATAAAAGCAAACAATAAAAAATAAAAAAAAACTTGAAATAAAGTGTTAAAATAATGTAAACATAACTCATTCAACAACAAAAAAATCTTTTATAACCTATAAATACTGATAATAGATTAATCTTACCATGGTAAACAGAATATAACCAATACAGACAACTATTGGAACGAAAAGATAAAATGTAATTGATTATAGTTGAAAGTGAAATAGCAAGATTGAAAAGTAACAAAAAAAAATGTCTACTTGAAAATGCCTGTCTGTCTTTGGAACCGACCTTCTGTAAAGTTGTATTTTTATCTTTCATATACCATAAGAATAAGAAAGATATAGGATTTATGTTATGACATTTTTTTCTATTTCAGCTTAGTACATCTCTTGTATTGAAATTACTACAATCCGTTAATACGCAATTCAAAGAGGCTGTCATAAGGAACAATTTTTCATATAAAAAGTTTGTTTCTAAAAAAATTGTATGGACGGATGTATGTTCAAGAATTTCTCCTTCCTATGGGCCGATTCGGATGAAATTTGCTAGACTAATGCAGACCATGATTCCGCAGAACGAGTTTTTTCATTTTTTTTTAATAAATCCGGTATGCCGGACATGAGCATTTTTTTATTATTCAGAAATTTCATATTCAAACTAGGAGGCTGTAAGTTTGCACACATATAGCGCCTTGTATTATGCGTCGAATAAAAAATGTCCCATGTTGTCAAATTGTATAGGAAGCGGTGTTGCCACGTTTAAAGCTTAACAAACTTTTTGAAATATTTCAGGAACGATGACAGATAGGACAGTCGAATAAACTTTATTGTATAGGCCACCTAAAGGACCTTCAATTTTATTTCTTGAAAATTGTTGTGAAAGTTGGTGAACTTATGTAAGTCTAAGGGACCTTAGTTTTGCCAATATGAACAACTGAACATACTTAACTGATTTTGAGCAATACATTTTTTTTCAAGAACTTTTTAGTAACACCCTGTATATATTTTTTACACTTTGGTAGCCCTTGTAATTCTATTTGAAATGATACCGCATATGATGGGTCTAACTCTTATTGTTTCAAAGATGACCCTTAATAACTTAAAATTTCCTAACTTGGCACCATGGAGCCATATAAACTGCTTTTGCAATTGAATAAATCCTATTAGTGTCGGGTGCACATTATAATTTTGGGAGGGTTTCAAAATTATTATTGTATTGAGAAATTCAGTTTTAAAATTAGAAGACTGAAATTTCGCTTGCATATATAGTATATTGTATTATGTGTCGAATGAAAGTAGTGCCATCCCTGCAAGCGGTATTGACAGCGACGTTGCTACATTTAAAATTTTACAAACTTTTTGATATATTTTACGAACTATAAAAATAGGACACTTGAATAAACTTTATTATATATGCTACCAAAAGCTCGTTCAATTTTATTTGAAACATTTTTTTCTATAATTACAAACTAACATATATATAGGGTATTTTTTGTTTTGTAAACTTTGCGATCCATTGACTTGAGACCGGCTATTGTACTTTAAAAATAATTACAAAGTACTTTCTCAAAAAAGTAACTAATTACAATTACATAATAAATGAAAATTTTGTTTAAATAAATAAGTGTTCAACTACATGAGTCAAATCTCGGCCTAAATATAGAAAAAATAGATATTTATTGGAAATTGTGCAAGCACAATCCAGAAAAAGTAAAGTAATTTATAAAAACAGAAAAGGCAACTTATGAACTTTTAAAAGTTTAATGTTTCTGAAACAGTTACTTCAAAACTAAAGTAATTACTTTTGTATAATATTTGAAATTTCCACCTTAGTGTTTGTGCTTGATACATATTAAGATTATAAGTAGTATTCCATTAGCACAGTATATAGCTAAAAACAATCTTCAGCTTGTCCGAATAAGATGAACAATTAATCTTATATATTTCGATTTATGCTGAAATTATTCGATTTATGCTGCCATATAATAAGTATGTCCCAAGTGTGCTTGAATAATTCCCGAAGCCTTCGGCCGTTTTGCTTTTCTTCACAATTTTTTAAACTTTGCAATACTATGCATAGGGTACAATGGGCTAATAGCGGTCAGTTAACGAACTTTGAACAAAAGTTAAAATAAAAAACATACGAGGATGTATTGTTATCTAAATAGCGTAGACCGGTTCCATGGATAAAGAAAATATTGAGTGACTGTAGCATCGAACAGTAACTTATTAGAAGTGTCAGAGTAAAGTTTCACGTCAAAATGTCAAACCAGAGTTACGCAATAAAATTTGAAAAAAAAATTGTCGACCGAAATAGTGAAAATTGAAAAATTGGAGTATCGAATCACCATCAAGTACTTGTATTTGAAGGGCTTAAAAGGTAAGCATATTTACGAAGATATGTCTAATACCCTTGGCGATCAATGTCCATCGTATGCGACCGTGAAAAATTGGATTGCAAGCTTCAAAAGAGCTCAATTTTGCAGATTGAAGATGGAGACCAATCGGGAAGGCCAGTTTCTGTATTCGTCCCCGTAAATATCGATGCAGTTCATGACATTATTTTATCAGGCCGGCGAATTGGGCTAAAACGTATATCTGAGGCACTGAATATTTCATATGAATGCGTCCATCATATAGTTTACGTCGATTTTGACATGAGAAAAATTTCTGCAAAGTGGATCCCCAAATGTCTGAATGTTGACCAAAAGCGTATAAGGGCGTTCGATCTGTGCTCGGTTTGAAAAAGATGCAGACTTCTTATGTCGGTTCTTAACATGAATGAAACTTGGGTACATTTCTACGACCCAGAAATAAAGCGGCAAACAATGGAATAGGGACACTCTGACCTAAGAAATTTCGTGTTCAAAAATCTGGTAGCAGAAGCTCTTCAGTTTTTTGAGATTGCCAAGGAATAATCATGATTGATTTTCTGGATAACGGTAGAACATTAATTGGGAATTACTACTCGACGTTACTAACCACTCTACGACAAAAAATTATGGAGAGAAGACCCGGAAAGTTGTCTGAAGGTATTTTGTTTTTGCAGGACAAAGCCCCTGCAGACAAATCGCATGTTGACATGCAATCAATTCGTGATTTAGTTTTCGAATTACTCGAACACCTCTCTAATTCAGCAGATCCGTTCAACTATTATGTCTTTCCTCAACGTAAATTTTCTTCCAACGAAGAGGTGATAGAAGCTGTGGCGGCCTAGTTTGCAGAGCAAGATAAATTTTTTTAAAGGTCTAGAGGCGCAGCAGGTTCGATGTAATAAATGTATCCAATTAAGAGGAGAGTATGTTGAATAATAAAACATTTTGACTTTCAAATTTTGTTTGCGTCTGTAGTAGGCTAAGAATTTTTCAATACATCCTCGTTTATTTATTCTGACGAAAGAAAAATAAAATATAACAGTTACTCTATGTACCAAAATACAGAACAAACTAAAACTCTTTAATTTGTTAGTAAAAACACAAATTAAATTTGAAAAATGTGTCTTTGACTGGTATTATCTTCACCACAAATCACACATGAATTAAAATTTGTCTCCATATTTTCATTATTACTGCAGATATCATTCATTTCAATATCAGAGTGAACTGATGAATCGGTTCTTTTTTTGCTTAACTTTGATTTTGTTCTAAAAATTTCTTTTGGGTATTGACGCCTTTCATTTTTGATTCATTGACGCTGGTTCTCTCAGGTGAGACCTTTTGTTTTATTTGTTCCATCCTTAGTCTTCTCCAGTTTTGCTTTCTTTTCTACTTCCATTTCTTCCAATAAGTTTTTAAGGGGTATAGAAGTTAGAATACTCGAGTCCTATTTAGGTCTCCGGTTTGGCTTTGTCAGTTTGGTATTTTTTTTTTCGCTTTTGGAAGGAGGTCTTCAACACTACAATTGAGTGAAAGTCCTGATTTTGAGGTCGAAGGAATTGCAAAGGCTATATCTTCTGACGAGCAACATTGGTTCCAACTTTTTGCCAGTTCTTGGCCGGATTTTCGAATCTTATCAGCTGACAAAATATCATCGTTAAGGTTAGTTTCAATGCCATTGTCAAAGACGGTTAGTTCTTCGGGATCATTTAAATCATCAGCACCCAAGAAATCTGCATCTTTAAAGACAGAAGGGTCAATCGGGTTGATACCTGTCGCTTTGAAGCCTGCCTTTGCTTTACCAACTGATGCAGCGTTAGCAAAAGCTTTTCGAAATAATGAAGCAACTTCATATGGAAATATTTTTTCTCCTGCATGGGATTTCATGTAGAGCCTGCACTCATTCCTGTAATATGATTTAAGTTGCCCATAGAATGCAACGTTTAACAGATGAGTTTTGTGCGACGTGTGGGGTGGAATGGATAATATAATAGTATTATTTGCTCTGCAAAAATCATAGGCTGCCAGAGAAACATGACTTGAATGGTTGTCTAATATTAATAAGACTTTTTCGTTTTTGGATGGTTTTGCATGTACAACAAAGTGTTAAGCCATTTGATGAATAGTTCTTCTATTATTCAACCATTCTTGGAACTCCTATTTTTCTGCAAGAGTATTATCTTTCTCCAACAGAGGTGAATGTCGTTGACGGGGGAAAATAAACATTGGAGGTATATAGCCTCGAATAGCACTCATTACACAAACAGTTGTTATGTTGCGACTCCGTTTCCAGGTTGTCATCGAGCCAACCCTCCTCTGACCTTTGGCCGCCAAAACTTTTCCTGGTTCCTGCACAGTGGAAATTCCAGTATCGTCAATATTGTAGATGTTTCTTGGTGAAAAGTTGTATTTTTCCACAACGTGTTGTAAAAGTTCGAAGAAGCGATAGACTTCTTTTTTAGTGAAGCCCACAGCCCTGTTTAAACTAGTTGCTTCCGCTTTTCGCCGTGAAATTTGATTTGTCTTTAAAAATGCTATCAGCCAATCGCCACCTGCCATTTTTATTTCTGTATTCAAATTATGTTTTATGCAATTTGTTTCGGCATACTGGAATGCCATGCATCTGATTTCCTTATCTGTACATCCATAAAATATAGATGCTAGATATTTTATTTGGTTCAACATTTCCACCTTCTATTCCCTGGTGAAAACGGTTTTTCTACCCAAAATAGGAGTGACAAATTTTTCTTTCTTAATTCTTTGTTGTAAGGTTGAAAACGAAATTTCACATCGTTTAGCAGCCGCCGCTCGCATAGAAATCCCTTGTTCATATAATCGTTTGGCGGCATTCAAGTTTTCAACTGACCACTTTGCTCTATTAGAATTTCTAAATACGTGGCTTCGGCATCTGCAATAAATAAATAGAAAACTAATAATAATACTCATGAGGGCAGTGCCGGTCACTTGACCGCTTTTACCCTCATATACAGATAAACTACGATCATTTAAAAAAAATAATATATAAGTATTTACCGCTTATTTTCAATGTTAACAAAATTATATAAAGAACGCAATGAAGACAAAAAATGGCGACAATTCCATGTGAATCCTTGTCGGTGACTGAATCAATTAAACACGCTCACTATTAGAATGATAAAAGCAGCCGTTAGCACAAAACGCTGTAGCCGGATTTAATTCCCTTAATGAAATAGAGGTATGACCGGCATTGTCCGCTGACCGGTTTACCCCATGCTATCCTATGTCTATTGCGAAGAATCCCGTTACTTTGAGTGACCTTATTTATATCTGTAGTTACTATTAAATTAATTGAATGACTTGCACAATGTTTATGTTGTGGCAATATTATGTCAGAATTATTGTCACTTACATTGGTTTCCAATGGATCTTGTTCAAGTACCCCTTCTAATTCTAATTCTGAACCAGGGATTTCATTAAACTCTGTATCTTCTGGATCTTCCTCAAAATTCGATGTCTCTCCATTTTCTTTTGGAATTTAATTAGTCTTGAAGAGTTTAAAAGCTTTTATAAAATTGGATACATTACCTGTTTCAGTAGCAACAATTTTTTTGGGATTAATAAAATATTTGTCGTACAAAGTTTTCAATTTAAGTGCAATATTTTTATGATTTGTGTGCCTTTAAAAAGTTCACAAGATAAAGTTACTGATGTTCTAGAATTATCTGGATTGATCCAGTGACATGTCACGCCCAAAAAGCTTCGTTTTTTCTTTGACCAAATGTCTGCGGTAGTACACACAATTTTTGGATGCGAAATTTTTTTTTTTATCATTTATATATTCAACATATAGGTCGTCCAACCTTTTAATGGTGGATCACATTTAATCCTTGGAACACATTTATAAAGCTCTATTTTCAATAACTGATATATGACTAGTAGTATTTATTCTGAAGTTTAGGATTCTGCTATCAAACTCTTTTTGACTGGTAAATTTTGATGTTCTTAAACTTTCTCCTGATTTTGTGGATTTTGATTGTTTATATTCAAAATCCTGGAAATATTTTTTTTTTGACAATTTTTCATTTTTGTCCTTTAGGTAGGTTTCATATTCAGAGATGTGTTTGTTTCAGATGTTTTAAAAACTTTGTCGTTGTACCTTTATCGTTTTACTTGTGTACCCTTATCGTTTTACTTGCTGGCAAACAAATTTTGCACTGAGCTTCAATAATATATTGATCGTTGCTGGTAATTTTGAAACATTTTCCATTTAGTACTGTATAATGAAAGTCTATTTAAACACTTTGTTCACTTGATGTAAATATTGCATCGACTTCTTTAACAACACAACTTAGATCTTGACAAGCTTACGTAAAAAAAAAAAAGAAAAACTTGGGCAGTATTAGGAAGGGCTCGTCATCGGATGAATAATGATATGGATCTGTGTCGTCATCGTTAATCAGATATGACATGATAATTTTTTTTATCTGTAAAGATAAAGATGACAACTGTTTGTAATTATATTTATTTTTACAAATAAAAATCTAGATATATATTTTAAATTGCCTGCGATCATTTTGCAAACTAATTTTCATGAAATTGAACAAAATGATAAATTAAGAAAAATTATAGATTAAATTAATATAAAAAAAGTAAATATAAGTAAATAAAAAATAATAATTATTATTATTTTAGACTTATAAAGATCCACCAAATGAGTACTACCCTACTTATTGTAGAAAAATCAGTTTTTTATGGTATTAGCGCGTATTCAAAGCAGCTAAGTGTACAATTGAAAACATGAAACGGACTCTAGAGCCACGTCGTTACTAACACCACTGATTTCTCTTTGTTCATATACGAGAGCCGCATATTTGCATATTATAAATGATCATATGATGGGTATCGTCGTTTATTGACACGACTACATTAATTGTTTAATGAATTAGTTAGATTAAGCCATCATCAAAAAATACAAATTTTTTTTAAGAATAAATATTTTTAATTTTAATTAAAAAATATTTATATATGAAACCGAAAACTACTACTATTGAAATCACAACAACAAATTTCATTCTTTTGTAGTAGTCGCGACCTCCTACAAAAGAATGAAATTTGCTTTGATGAATGAAATTTGCTGCAAAAGAATGAAATTTGAATTTTGCGCCTATGGCTCCTGATAGTGCCCAACTGAGACACCATGTATTATTTTACTTATAAATTAATTAAAATGTATTGTATTTTCCAAGTCAATATTAAGTATTTATAACGCGACAGTCACATTACTATATAAAACTATATAAAACCGTCGTAAAACGACTATCCATTACCAGGTCATATTTTATTTACCCAAATGAATTGGGTTATTTGACCTCTACCGGCGTTTTTCGTAATTCACGCAGAGTAAAGTAGAAAATTAAGTTATATAATATAATCTAACATCATAAAAAAATTAAATGCACGCCACTGCTAGTATTGAATGTAAACTAAACGTAATTCATGTTTCTTTTAATGCAGCATTCGTACGTACTTCAAAAGTACTAACTATCTCACTCGCAAATAAATGCTTGATATAATAAGTATCAAAAGCGTTCCAGACACATATTCTTTTACTTACATAACGTGCGTCCAGTGGATTGTGCAAGTGTTTTTTTTATCCTTGCAGTACATAGAATGTCCTTAAAGCATATAAGCATATACAGACGGACAGACACACACAGCCAGACGAGCGGACAAAGCTAGACGTTTATATATACTATATAACATAAGTTTATTTTGGACATTTACTTCATAATTTTAATGTAGAAAATTAGAATAATAGAAATAAATAAGTAGTTACCTATTTACAATATAAAAACCTGCTTTATGTACCATATGGACTTCATAATGTTTAAACTATTTAATATAAAATACATATTAAAAATATAAGTATCTACTTACTATTATTATCTTGAGATAAACAATTTCACTATTTCATTGCATGAGGCAATTTTCTTGCTTTTAGACCACATGCATATCGTACATATGCATTTAAAAGTAATTTTAATTAGAAAAAGTAATTTTACTTATTAATGTAATTGTAATTGGAAAAAGTAATTGTAATTGAAAAAGTAATTGTATTTATAAGAAGTAATTGTAATTAGATAATTTAAATAATATAATTATTAATTACAATTCCTACATAGAGTTTGCTGCAATTACAATTCCAAATTACTTTAAGAAAAAAAGTACTTAAATACAATTACAAATTACAAGAAAAAAAAGTAACTGTAACAAGTGTAAGATCGGGCATGAAGAAAACAAAGCGGGTATGAAGAAAAGTGACTCAGAAGCGGTAGTGGGGACACATTAAGTCAAAATCGGCAGCAGATCGCACCAAAGCGGACATATTCATAAGACCAAGGCACGCCAGACTGTTCTTTTAGAAATTAGCCGAAAAGAGAGTCAAGAGCGGTCGTAGGCCATGCCAAACCGGTCAGCGCAGCTGTACGCACCTATGAAAATACGGAGAAAATGTGATACAAGAGCGGCCGTAGGCCGCGGCAAAGCGGACAGCGAAGCTGTAGGTAAATATGGGGACCGAGGGATTCATGGCGACCGAGGGACCGAGGGTAGGCGATTTATAGGTTAGACTAATGTTATGGAGTATCTAAACACTATTGTTCTAATTGAATTTAATAAACGACTTAAAAGGTGGCAGTCGAAACTAAAAGGTTCAACTTTTGTTTTCTGCAAGATATAACAAAATGTGTATATAAATGATGGGCTAGCGATCACGTCCAAG
>WYDF02286775.1:0-16612 GCA_009867245.2 Adranes taylori
CTAGCCGCAAGGTTTCTGTGAAAATATGGTTCTGATTCTGTGAGAAATGTGTAAAGAAGCATTAAGATTGAAAGAAAATTATATTTAGGGTATCAAAAAACGAGTTTGGAAAAATAATTCTAATTGTAATGACATTAAAATATATATACACAACCAAAATATAGGCTAGAAATTGAGCTACATCAAAGAAAAGTTAGAAGATACAGAAAAATTTCTGAAGAAGAACGACAACTTCGATAATAACGCTAGGTATGAAAACCTGTTTACAAATAGATTTGAAACGAAGTAAAAATAAACCCAGAATTTTTTGTAAACCGCTGATGACTTTAAATTCATTAGTGATTAATGGCTGTAGAGATATGTCTGTATTGCAAAAGAATCTGGATGCTTTATATTAATGATCACTTAAGAACTTATTAACCCTAAATATCATAGAAAAATAAAACTAATTACATAAAATCCTGGCGACTGGGTAGAATCGGCCCTCTACCCAGTCGCAAATAGTTGCAAGTGACCATCTGGCATTTGCAAACTACTGTCAAATGCCAGATGGCCAAAAACCAAAAAGATCAAAAGAGTAGAAATCCAAAAAGGTAGAACGCTGAAAGACTAAAAAATGTCAAAAAGTCAAAAGCCAGAAAGCTAGAAGCCAAAACGCCAAAACCCCAGAAAATATCAAAATGGTCAAAAACCAAATGGCTAAAAGCCAAAGAGATCAAAAGAATAAAAACCTAGAACCCTAAAAGGCTAGAAAATGTCAAAAGGGCCAAATATAATAATGGTGTAGCACGTGTTAAATATTTTAATGGTGTAGTAAATATAGTAAGTTCTAATAGGAATAACATGGGAAACTAAAAATTCCCCTTACACACAACGCTGGAGGAATAGAAACTAAGTTAAGTGAGATTACCAAATCAGTAGCGTGCACTAATTATGACGCAATTGAAACATATAAATCTAGAACTTTGTCACCAGCTGTAAAACTGTGGAACTACTTTTAATATCATGTCACGTGGATAGTAATACATAGTGGATAATAGAGGCCGCTTACATTCCACTTAATTCCCCATTATAATGCTATGCCGATCATGTTCACAATGTAATGAATCTAATTGTGGTGAATCCCACGGAAGAGATTACAACCTTCCTGACATTGAATGATACATTGACAGTGACTCTTATACAACTAGATGTCCGGATAATTCACAAACGTCGACTAGAGGGACATTGATTGCGAATAGTAACATTGATATTCATATTGCGTTTGATTTTTATGTTAATGTCAGAACATTTAATCTATCTAGCTTTACATTGTGGGTAAACAAAGCTAACAACTGTATAATAAATTCATTGACTTAAAGTCTAAATGCAAGATATGAACGATAGATGTTATAGTAAATACATCAATCGTAATGAATCCTCACTAAACACTAACCCGAATAGATTTTGGAAATACGCCAAAGAAAATACAAAATCATCATCTATTTCAAATTATATGTTTTATAACAATGTCAATATACACAACGGCTAGCAAATAGTTACAGAATTTTGTAACTATTTTTCAAGCGTTTATTCAAATATGAATTCCGGTGATATAGATTCCTTTGAAGTAACAAATCCTGTACAATTTAACTTCTGCAACATATCTAATTCCAATCTTTTTGAGTCAATTTAGAAACGAAAAATAATTGCAATTCAGATCCTGATGGCATATCAGCGTTATTTTTCAGAAAATGTGTTTGTACTGTGACCCGTCTACTGGAGATGTTATTTAACAATCTTGAAACCTGGGTACTTTACCTGATTTCTGGAAAGCTTGCTTTATTTGGAGATAAAACTAATATAGAAAGTTATAGAGACGCATAGATCAGTTTCACAATCCGAAGTTACTTGATATGTTGGTTATCAAGAAGTTGATATGAGCCTCTAAACACATAATGTAGGATATCCAACATGAATATCCTGGATATACTGACCGCCTTCAAAAATAAGAAATGGGTGTACGCAATATAAACTGCTTTTTCGAAGGCCTTCGATAAAGTTGATCATAACATACTACGGAAGCCGTAAATAAAGTAGTGGCAACATAGCCCAGAAGTCGCAGAAGATCGGGCATGCTAAAACAGAATATCGAAGCGGTGAGTTGGCACTGCTGTAGATATGTAGAGTACATAAAACCGTCGATCCAGTAGAAGAGGCTGTTGCTGGGTGGCATTGTAGTGGTCAGTGTCGTTTCAATCGCTCTAAATCCTGTTTACAAAAGTGATTAGCGATCGTGGATTAAAATCAAGGTTGCGCGTTGCAAAAATGTATCCAAATGTTATAAAGAATTATCTGAACCATGCGGCGAGAATGCGTTACCATATAGGTCGGTTGCACGATGGGTCTAAGCGTTTAGTGAGGGTCGGATTGAGACTGAGGATTTACAATGCACAGGTTGTCCATCCATTCCTCAACATGACGTTGACATCGTAAGTGGTCTCCTTTCCATAGATCGTCAATGGACTGTCCGGGAATTATCGGTCGAAGTTGGGCTCAGCCAGCAAACGGTGTGACACATACAGAAGAAAAGTCTTAACATGAGGAAAATTAGTTGCCGCTGTGTTTCACATCGACTCACTGACGTACAAAAATGACACGGGTATACACTAGCTGCCCGCTATTAAAATGTCAATATAATGAACGGCGTCACCAAGGATCGCAATGTTTACAGAAGTTTCGTCAGGAATCCAGTCCGGTGAGGGTTATGCTGATTATGGCATACGACTACGAGGGTGTCATTCTTATACATGCTGTGTCTCAAGAACAAACTGTCAACGCAGACTACTATTGCGGATTTCTACAGAATCATCTGCGCCCGACTATACGGCGCAAAAATCAACGTTTATTGCGGGACATTCTCCCTATCGTATTGCATGACAATGCTCGTTGTCATGTTGCACAAGCTGTAAATGACCTTCTGCGACGATGGTTTTGAGTACATCCTCCGTACTCACCCGACAAGAGTCCTTGTGACAACGACCTCATTCCTAAGATGAAAGAACCTGGGAAAGTGTTAAATTATTATCAGAACATAGTACATAGCCTTCAAAAGAATCGACAAATGCAATAAAACAAGAAGTTAATACACAATCATCAGCCAATTAATGCACCAACCATCAAACAAATAAATGAATCGATAATTAAATAAATCAAGAATTGATTTTTAATTAATACAATTTAAATGACGAAAAGATTTGCGATTTTGTTTGAAGCAGTCATTGAACTCTGCGTATAGAGATCTCAACCACAGCTGCTAGACAAATGGCGTTCACAGAGAGAGAGAGAGAGAGAGAGAGAGAGAAAGAGAGAAGGGAGAGTCGACTGCCACGCAGCATTCGCAACTGCTAACACACAGAGAGAAGAGAGGGAGAGATAAAGCCATGCGCAAGCCACACAGCGCCTGTATTCTCGTGCCTATAGAGAGAGGTAGAAGAGAAAGTGAGACGAAAAACATATAGCTTTCGCATTTCGATGAACTTTTTTCTCCTTTTTGCTGCTGTTTTGCTTTGGAAAGATATTTTCAGGTTTTTCTGTGTGTTTACATCAAATACAAAACGTATTAAAAAATTATACATATTCAGAGAGAAAGAGATGTGTTTTGTTCTCTTTTATAGCGCCTTTATCTTCGCGCGCATTTTTTTCAGACTCTATGCACCTTGAATTTTATCATCCTTATCTAGCCAGATATCATAATGGTCTCTTGAGGCCAGCGTGCAATTTTTAATGGGTTCAAGGACTTTGCGTTCGTTATTCTCTTCTGGTCGAGACATCTTAATGGTTCCCTGGCGTCTATGACGATTTTTAATGACTTAACTATTATTAGACGAGTTTTCCATTTGAAGAAAAATCATCATTCTTGTATTGCACACACTTTAAATTTATGCGTGAATGAAGTACTAAAAAGTGATTTAAATCTAGCCGCTCTCTTAAGGAAATGCAGATCTTCGGTAGGACATTTTAAACATAGTGTAGTTGCTACAAATTAATGGAATCTCTTAATCAAGTACAAGATCATTAAAAATTGCCAATTTTGAAAGTAAAAGAAGATGTAGCTACTCGTTGGAGCTCCTGCTATATAATGCTAGAAAGATTACTTCAAATAAAGGATTCTATCAGTGTAACTATAGCAAATTCACCCACAATGGAATGCTTAACATCTAATGAATGGAACATTTTCAATGACTGCATTATTCCATTGAAATCTGCTTTAGACTTTTTTTTAGGGTGAAAAATTCGTTACCGTGTCATTAATGATTCCATTAATTAGAGGGTTTTAATTAACACTAAATAATATTTCACCTCAAACACAACTAGGAAAACTAATTAAATCTAAATTAATAAAGATAGTTCAACATTTTTTTTCCAAGATGGCCGCCGCGTCATGTGTATCTTCTGCAAAGCGTGTCTTAAAACACGACGAATATGTAGACTGTATATAGTGTAAAAAGAAAAATCACAGTGCTTGTGAAAATATAACAATAGAACTTGTTGAAATGAGAGCAAATAATGGAACTGAAAAATGGTGGTCTACTCTGTGCCTAAAAGAAAGTGAGGTTATGTCCCGTGAAATTATATCAACAGCAAATGTAAAGATAAAAATGGAACAAACGTGCCATCAAGTGACAAAATACCCTTTAAAGGCTTTGACAACAGTTGCAACCCAGCAAACATTGATATCATTGTTGATACTGAAATAAAAGGAACCTCACTGGAGGTTAGTGAAATTGATTCTGGTAATAGTACATAAACAAATTCTACAATCAGAAAAGGCTTAGTTAATCAAACTATTAACAAAAATGTTATGTAAAAACAAAATGCTACTGGACCAAAACCAGCTTTTGCAAGAGTACAATTAGTGCTTAAAATATATTTTAGAATGCAAGCAATTTGAGGGCTTCCCGCTTAACAATCCCACAAACGAATTAAAAAAGTGTGCGGATCAAAATCAATGTACATTAGTATCAATGTTCATGAAAGAAACAATTGTTCAACAAATAACGTCAAGTTACATTTTAATTGTATCAAGTGAATTAGGATCGCAAATAATTGAAGATTTAACGAGAAAAAACATACATTATTAAGAGGACCAAGTTTAATTATGATATCACAGATGTGCTATATAATTATAGAAAGTACTACAATATGTAACGAAGGGATAATGAGAAATGAAAACCATATCCTGCCAACATTGGAATTCAACAATCCTACGTTAATTAAAAATAATATTTCAAGTCTACATCTGGACAAAATTAATTTAGTGGATCTACAAACAATTAAGCAACAAATAAATACCTTTAAGCCAATTGAAAGCGTACATGAAGAGAGAGAATGTGTCATATGGAAAATCAGTTTGGTCATGGTCGTAATTTTTATCATCGGCATAGTTGCTGTATAGTTTGCCATGCGAAAGAAGGTATGGTCAAAGAAACCAGATGTCAGAATTCAGCTTTGTGAAATCAGCCGGTTTTTCCCATCTTCGAGGGGAGGAGAAACGTGAACATATTATATATAATTTTTTGTATTATATAAACTCATTAATATATAAAGACTTTATTGTTGGGGTGAGAGTCAATGTATAATATAACTATAAATAATATAACCCTATTTAATTATCTGCTTTATTTCAGTATTTTACTAATTAGGAAGCTTTTCTCTTACACTTCAGATTCCCACTTTAAACTCATCGTTTATTCGATAGTTCAATTGACGCTTTATTTAAAACTTGTGTCATTTACTAAATTTCTTTAAAACAATCTCCGTATAAGATTAAATTTTTTTTTAAAGATTTTTTTAACTTTATCAGAACTTTAATCATAAATGCTTATATGACATATGGTTTTAATTTATTTTACGCGTTAGTTTATGAATTATAGTCATAACAAAATTTAAAACAAGTGAATGCTTATTTAGAAATAATTATGAATAGATATCACATTAAAAAAACGCATGCTATTGGATGTGTGCATATGTACCTATGAGCTTTGTTTGGCTACCTCTATGTATTACATCCGCAAAATATCGTACAAGTAGCAAGCGATGATTTTCGCAGAGCTTCTGTTATCGAGTAACTACGTTTCTATGAGATAACTAAAAGAATATTCGAGTGACTTCGATTATTTTGATAATCGAGTACTCTAGTACTTTTTCGCTCAAGTGTACACAACACTAGTTTCGAATACAAGAGGACGGATAATAGGAGTGTTTTATGTAAAAAATCGCATGTAGTTGAGAGAGGAGACATAATTTTATTGTTTTAACTTTTTAATCCGCTATGTGCATTTTTTAAATGACTCGGCTATATTATATAATATATAAACATATATCTTACCATTATATTCCGTACATGTTTGAGTACAGCATAGAGTGCTTGATCCAGCTTCTTAATACTCGTTCTATATACATAAAAATATTTAATCGTTTTATGCAAACTATCCATTAATAACGGTACATTTATACCAACATGTTTACGAAAACAGTATGCCCATTGCTGACAATTTCCCATATAAGTTGCATTAAATAATTCAGCAAAATTTCTCGTATCATCATCTTCGTGCAAATACTTAATAAAATCATTTAATTGTGCATTAAATTGCTTCTCACCAAGATCTTGCTGTAATGTAATCAATGTTTTATATACCCATTTACGCGTCTCATTCTTAGCAATTTTTTCCGAAATTTTATTTAGCCATTCTCTCTCCAAGTACCATGAACAATACAATTTCGCATCAACAACATCCATAATAGATATCCAAATATTATAAAACGTATCGGTTAGATCGCCCATAAAAACTTTCGTCCTAATTTTACCCACAACATCTTTCAACTTTTGAAAAAATAATTGATAGATAAACGTATCATCACGATTAGTAAACATTGAGGCTACTGGAAAGCCTTCGCCATTAACATCAACTACCATAATTGTTGTTAATTTAAATTCATAATTGTCCAGTCCATGCGTACCATCAATAGCAATAAGATTTTGTCCATATTTAGTTAACATCACTTTTTGATAATCATTCATGATACACAAACAGTAATCTTCATCGGCAAAATTTTCACAAGGCTCATCCTGCTTCTTATAATAAACAATATTAGTGCTATCATTATCTTGAGATGATTCACGTATCCATGTATCTAAACTGATAGCATCATACCGAGCCTGAATCACTTTTTCCCTTTTCAAATTATAGTCTCTCTGGATATTATAAAGATCTTTTAGTGTTACAAAATCCGTACGCTTCAAATCCGTCGTAATTTGACGTTGAAATGTATCTAAAATACTAAAAATATTTAAATATTAAAATTATTTCGTGGTATTGATGTATTAATATCGGATACTAAAATTTTTTATAGAAATCACGAAACTCAATTTTCATAAACTGGAAATTCAAAAAATTTAAGAGAAATTGAAAATATAATTCAAAGGGCATACAAACGGAATTGGAGCATTACTTTAAAAATATTAGCGGAGTACCGTCAGGATCTAGCTCATAGGCTAGATAACTTTATACCAATATCTTCGGATTTAAAAAAAATAGGAATGCTGATACGTTAACAGTGCCCACTTGAGTGTACGGAGTTATGAGTGTGGCATAAACACAGCTGAAGTACTTCACAATTACATTAGCCAGATGATGGCATTCAGAAGCGAAGAGATTATTTTTTCATATTTGTTAATTTGTAATTTAACTCTGATAAGTAAATGTTTCGTATGTTTTTCTAGCCGGCCACCGCTCATAGATTTACAAGCATTACAGGTCCCTGACCTCCTAGATATGCTATAGTCAGTTAGTTAGCTTACAAAAGCCATGTGTGTTGGTGCTTTGTGCATCTAACATAAATATTTTGTATGTCCCAAAGACGGATCGTGTGACTTTACGTTATATTTTTTATAAGTCTCATAAACTTATGGTGTGAGTGGTTGGACGTTGTAATTTATGCACTTCTTAGAAACGTATTGTGTAACTTAGTGTAATATGTTTATACGCGACATTAATCAAATTTTCGTAAATTTTTTGCCCTTATCTAATTTGCACAATATAAAATATTTTAAGCCCTAGATTTTAATAGGGTTGTTTTGCTTCTAGATTCAAAATGAGCGTTTATCTGACTGAGAAAGAGCTATTAGCTGAGAATAAATTGATTTAGTAGATGTTGCAGAGCAAGACTATTTCAGTGACGATGATTCTGACCGGGATACTGATTCATTCTACCCACTCTCGATCCTGAATATGACGAGCAGCTAGCAAAAACAATCAAAGAGGAAGTACAACAAGAATCTGAAAGTAAATCAACTACATCCGCTAAAAAAAAAATAGAGGAAGCGAAAATCAATAAGCTCACTGTCTCTCTCAAAAATAAGAAAAACAACTATTGCACCTAGTGAATCATCCACAGCAACCTGTCAGTTTGAAAGAGTAATATTTGATACAGAGGAAATTTCTAAAAAAGAGGGACAAACATCTTGGAAAACTAATCCTATAGTTCATCAAGCAAAAACACTACCCAAAACATGTCAATAAAAGAATCAAAACAAAGGGTAAGGCGAGTGAAGCCTTTGAATCAATGGACTGCTTCAAATCATATACTACAGTGAGATTATAAAATTAATTTTTGAGCATACGAAAGTGGCACTGAGGAAAAAAGGAACAATTTAAACAAAAGATACAGAAATAGCAGCACGTTCAAAGAAATTCTTGCTGAGGAACTAGATGTTTTTTAGGTACTTTGATCTAGTAATTTTTAAATAAATTATTAATTCATTTTTTGCCGGATTTTTTTTTGGAAAAAACGGAATTTCTGTATAGATAGAGAAGAGCTTTATTGGAATATTTCAAATACTAATTACAGGTGCAATAAAAATAAAATATATACATAAATAGAAAAGCAAATATATACATAAATAACAAAAAAAAATATTAATAAGAAACAATCAAATAATCAATTCCTAAACTTCTCGACGGGAGAAGGGAAGACCCATGTTAAATTATCTAGCCCCCGTCTAAACCCCCATACCAGCCGTCCCCTTACCCCCTCCCCCTCTTCCCACTCACCCTTTTCCCTTACCTCTTCTTATTTATTTCTTTCATTATCCTTCTCATAACGTCTAAACCTTTTCCTTCTTCACCCAAACTAACCCTCCAATTTTCCTCCAACTCCTTTTCTTTCTCACTCCATTCTATCACTCACACTGATTCACCCAGTGCATACATTTTTCTTCTTTTTTCCGTATATCCTACAGTCTCTCCTGCTATTTCATCCACGATTTAATACCTCCCTCCTCATTCCCACATCTAAACCTAGCAATCATTCTTTTCTCTCCCATACATAAATCTCATTTCAGATACTTGCCTAAAAATCAGATAACTTCTTTACCTAAAATCCAGTTATACTTATCGTAATATCTACTTCCTCTTATTCTTTTATCTTCTCTCCGTCTCTCTCCCTCTCTCTCTCTCTCTTGCATTTCCACGTCTTTTATCCTCTCCATAATCTAATTACTACTTCACCCCCACCCATAATTTTCTGAAACATCTTTCCGATGGCCATCCAATCATTCTACTCATTATTAATCTGCACTTGATCCATTCATTTCCTCATCCACCCCTTCCACCCGCTTGTATTCCTTCCATATAAACTTCCTTAACTATCCTTCTCCCTTCATCCATACAGATCTTCCCTTCAAATTTCTCCATTCTATTCACTCCTCTCATCCAACATTTCGGTTTTTCCTTTCCTGTAACACTATATCATTCCTGTATTCCTATCCAACCCTAGCATCCTGTTCATACATCCAATCTGTACTCTCTCCATCCTCTCTCTTTCCACAACCGCCCATACTTCCGCTCCGTACATCATAATACTATTCACGCACACATCCATTATCTTCAACCTCATTCTCACTGACTCCACAAATCTTTCCCATACCATTCTCATTCTGTCCATTAGTCCCCTTGCCTTCTTCGACAACATATCCAGGTGGTCTTTTGATGACCCATTTTGGGCCAGTAAAAACCTAAATATCTAAATGTCTTCACCCTTTCAATCCTCCGTCCCCATATCTTACACATATTTCCTGCAATCTCTAGTTCCTTTCTTAGACACAATTACTTTAATCTTTTCCACGCTCACTACCAAGCCCCTTCTAACCATATATCCTTTCACTCTTCCTATCATTTCCTCCCTGCTTTTCGGCATACATACTATATCATCCGCGTATGTCAGTGACCATATCTTCTCCCTCTCAATTTTTAAACCACAGGCCTGTCCTCTCTCTCTAATACCTCCTCCAAATCTGATAAATATATGTTAAAAAGGCATGAGGTCAGTGGGCATTCCTCCTAACCCCATTGCTGGTCTCAAACCATTCAGACACTCACCATTCACTCTCGCACTTACTTTCGTTCCTTCATACAAATCCTTTATTACCCTAATCAGTGTTCTACTAATCCGTAAGTTCTCCATTCTTTCCCATAACCTCTTTCTCACGATTCCATCAAAGGCAGATTTTAGGTCTACGAATAGTAGGTACAATTTCTTTCTGTTAGCTATCTCTCTATTCTTAATGTAATTGTTGGTAACAATGAAATCGGCCGTCCAACTCCTAACAAAACCGTTCTGCGTGTGCGATAAAATACTCCCCCTCGGTTTAGTCTTCCTATTATTTCATTCATTGCCTCCCAGCTACATACTATATCATCCGCGTATGTCAGAGACCATATCTTCTCCTTCCCAATTTTCAGCCCACCGGCCTCTCTCAAATACCTCATCCAAATCTGATAAATATATGTTAAAAAAACATGAGCTCAATGCACATCCCTGCATAACCCCCCTGCTGGTCTCAAACCATTCAGACACCCTACCTGTCACTCTCGCTCTTACTTTCGTTTCTTCATACAAACCCTTTATTACCCTAATCAGCGTTCTACTAATTCCTACCTTCTCTATTTTTTCCCATAACCTCTTTCTCACGATTCCATCAAAGGCAGCTTTTAAGTCTACGAATAGTAGGTACAATTTCTTTCTGTTTGCTATCTCTCTATTCTTAATATAATTGATGGTAACAATGAAATCGGCCGTCCAACTCCTAACAAAACCGTTCTGCGTGTGCGATAAAATTGTCCCCCTAGAAAGAGGCGGAATGTAAGCAGCGATTTATTCATATAGCTAACTGTATTACAGTCAGCATCTTGAGTGAGTGGATATATATAAGCGTGCATTTAGCGTGTTTCGCTCAATGAAGCGTTTTGGGATGACGTAGATTGTATATAATAAATAAAGTGGGAATAACGCAAGTACGTATAGAAATGTGCATGCATAGAATATGACTGGTGGTTCGCTCTTATGGCTTGCTGTTATCCGGATATTATATACGGCTTCGACGCAATATTTAAACTTCTGTGTCTAATAGATACCAGTGCCACGCCACAAAGCAATGAGTGCTTGCTCCCATATCTCCCGTAGCATGCAATAAGACATGAGCATGGCTCTTGGTCTATATATAAGCACGCTTTACGCATTTAAAATCAGTTCTAGATGTCGCCTTGTCGAAGACATTCAACAGCAAGCTCCGGAGCAAACTAGACAAGTCAACCACACCAGCAAAAAGTCACCTGCGATTTTGTTAAGCCATTTTATTTTGCTTAGACTGTTTGCATTGTATAATTGTATTGCATATGTTGAATAGCTTTACCATTTTTTCCTATAAAACTAGAGTGCATACTGCTAGCTGTTGCGCAGTACACTTGGTGGTAGTCACTCAGCAACGGTCGCGTCAATGCGCAATACAACGTTACCGGCTTATAGTAGTTTCATAGGCTTCCTACCTTACAAGTTATTCATACGGTGTACCTAAACGTACCGTCACATTCCCGTTGTTGTATGTATTGAAATTACCCCCGCCCTCCCGCTGTAACGCTGATACCATGTACACACTTTCCATATTTCGGTATTTTATCACCACAATTTTGTATTGTTTTATATGAATCGCTGTTAGATTTATGCGCCGTTTGTTTAATATTATTATTAAACATTTGCATCGCTGTATGTAAAGCGCTTGGCTATTTCCCTTTATTTTGTTATTTATTATTTAACAGCTATCATTGCTTCAGTATTTAATTTGAGTTTCATTTAGTAACATTTATTCATTTGATTCATTATTGATATTTAAATAAATGTATATTTCCTTTCTCTATTTTGACTAAAAAGAACAATAAACGGTCTTGTTAAATCTTTAATGCTGTTTCACTCTGTAGGATTTAAGTTCAGTTGCAGATACCCAGCAAGAACGTGAATCTCTGATTATCTTATCAACTGAGTCTATATAGTAGTCCTCAGTAAGCGACTGAAGACCGGAGGGACAATAATATTAGTTCCAGCGTGGGGTCTCAAGTTAAACTGGCCTGGCGCCCGAGAACAGATTTCCGAAGGCGGCTTGATTCTGTAATAAGTAAGATATTTGTTTGCGCCATTTGCGACAGTTGCTAAAGCTGCTAAGCTGCCCATTAGCAGTGTCGCGTGTGGGAGCATATTAGCGAGAGTCTGTCACAACTGTTTTCTGTAGGGGTTGCCCAAGTATAAAGTAAAAACACCACTTTTATAAACAATTAATGTCATAAAATAGTTTTCGGGACTTATTAACCAAACGTGTTAATGGGCATAAGTAGCATTATCTTTGGGTTAAAGAATATAAGTTGTGATATTTTTTAATTATTGGCAAAGAATGAATTTTACCAAAAACATTAGTAAAATATATCTAACAAACATATACTCTCAAGATGTTGAATAACATGATTCACTTTGTAGCGGAATACCACAAAGAACGGATTTGTGGAAATGTTTTAAAATCTGTTTTTCATTTCCTGAGAAACTATAAAAATTGACTTGTACCTCTTTCCCTAGCACCACCGAAATTGTATAAAATCTGCATTACTATTTACCTTCTATGAAAAGAAATATGACATTAATTTATTACACTAGAGTTAAAATTAATTTTTTTTAACATTTTCAGTCAATCACTTTATCTATTATCAATTATTTTAGATAAGTCTAAAAGCGCTACAAGATTGAAAATTCATACCCAGCTCGAGCCTGAAGTACTGAAACATAATAATTAAAAAGATTGAAATTATTTCTACCGAAAGAAATGCATTTACACAGGCGACGCGGGCCATCATATCCTTGACGAGATTATTTACTGATCTGGAACAAATCTTATCCCACATCTGGATCTGGAACAAATCTTGTCCCAGAACTGTTTAACTGTCCCAAAACTGTTTAACTGTTAAAACAATTGTTTACGTATCGTACTTCCAAATACTACCCTTTAACGCCTTTAGTACGGTTGATGTACATATACATAGTACGGTTGGGACACGGGTGCTTGTCATGATCGGCTGACGTACTTTCGAAGAAAACATGCCCTACGGTTACACTAGTGTCGGAGATGTTCATCGCAAATTTTCTCACTTCACAACCTGTTGACAGAGCGTACGCGACATCTTTAAATCGTGTTGAGAATATAGTGACGTACTGCGAACATCATCGTTCATGAGCCGACTGACTTATTGGTAAAAACCGACTATATAACATATTATAAATACTTGATTGAGTCAATCGTTACTTTGTGGTAATTCATGATGAAATATGAATTAGAAGTGTATTTTATCTCGTGATATACCACGTATAGTATACTTGTTAATTGTGACTATATAGTTTCAACCCTTTTGGGCCATCTTCAGACATTTACTATTAATACATAGGCAGGTGTGAGGTTGTAGTGGTTATTCTCTTATTGGGGTGAAGTTAGGTGACCAGTTAGGGGGCCATAAAATATTTTGTAAAAATCTAAATATTTTGAAAAAATTAATTTTTGGGGAATTAATTTTCTGTTAAATTTGGGGAATCAATTTTAGAATAATTTTTGCCAAACAAATCATGTCTATGGAAATGAATGCAAGGAACAAAATACACCAAAATAATGAAAACGTTATGACACTCGCAAAAACTGAAGAATAAATCAGACAAAAGTTAAAATGTATTGACGATTATGTGGTATGTTAAAGTAACATTAATAAATCTAAATCTAATATGAACATTTTACCGTTGATGAGGAATGCCTGCAGCAAGTTGAGAAGCGATAAAATCCCGTTCCTTTTGCGGTATCCGAAGATGTTGTAATTCAGTTACATGCTTATAATGTGTTTTCACTCTGAATACTGAAATTCCACCATCTGGATGTTTGGTTACTTTTAATTGACTTGTACAAGCACGATTGATTTTAGATGAACCTTGAGATTTTAGACATTTTTTTCTATTCGCATGGCTTGGTTTATAATATCCTAAAAGTCATAAATCAATAAACATATTGATATATCTCATATACATTTACAAAAATTTTATAGAAGTAGCAATGCTCAAGTATTTTCTTGTAAGTAAGGAATAATGATTAGTTCATAATATTTAGCTTAACAGTAATTTCCTAAGTTATATTTAATTATTTATATCATTATAAATAATTAAACAGATACTTACTAAGTTAATTTATTTTATACTAAACAATATGCAAATAATCAGTAGCAAATTATATCTTACCAGATCGATTACAAGTATAATAAATAACCTCATCACCAGACGGTAATTTTTTTCTTCCTCTGGCTAAAACATAGCTACATTTTTCATTAAATTCAACTTCCTGTTTCCATTTCTTAACTTCTAAAAAAGCAAAATGAGAATATTATTACTAACTAGTTGATTGCACAAGAACATTAAATTACCCTCAAATGTATTAAAATTATTAACTTCAAATTCTATGGGGATCTCATGATGAGAATTTAAATGATTCACCAAATTTAAATTAGTTCGAAACGAATTATTGCAGTTCTTCTCTTCGCATTTATAACTAAACACATTAACATCATACGAGAAATTATGAAATTTCTTTTTATGCTTGATTAGTGATCTTCGTGAGGCATAAGACTTATCACAAGAAAAACATGCAAACGCCGTTAATGACATTTATATTAATATATTTCTTATTAAAATATTTATATTTATATTTTTGAACAATATGCTTGCACTCGCGTATGAAAGCATAGCAAACAGCTGAGATATTGTCACATTTAACTTTAAATGGGATTGAGCCAAGGGATAGGATTCTTGGGTTCGCATTATTACACATTGCAATCCCGGCGCGCTAGCTTACACTGAAGATATATATTTCGTAGGTGCGAACTTTAAATCTAGAAACCGGAGCTCCCGCAACCATTAACTCCCACTTCAGTCCGGATATAAAAATATTATTTAAAAAGTGTGTTTAGTGCAGCACGTTTTCACATAAAAAATGATATGATTTTATGAAATTGACACAAATATGACCCACTACACTGTTACAACACATAAGTTAATAAAATTTTCTTGGCACGAGCAATTATTATTCGTATTATGAAATATGATTATTTTTAATTTAACGATTAAATAGATATTTAAAGATTTATAGTAGTAAATTAATAAAAATATATGTTGAACATGAAGCCCGCCATATCAAGAACCGGATGATGTCACAGATGATGTCACGTACGAACTCCGTCAGAGTCATTTAACTTAATTGGACCGTTTTGAACCAATAAGATTGGTAAGGTCAGAACCAAAAAGATGGCGCTGCGCACTAAAATTAGCCAATTTCCTTCAATTTGAAATGCGAACTGCAATTTTTTCACAGGTACTTTACTCATTTGCTCCTTTTTACGTATTACGAGAATTTTTCTATTTGATAATTTTATTTTAAATTTCTTGAACTTGAAGTGCCTTTTCAATGCATATATTTAGAACATCGCATTGTGCTTATCATCGTTTTGATAATAGTGCTATATAATGGGTTATTAGAGTTTTTATATTTTAAAGTACCTATTGCACAATACAGGTAACCTATAACTACGTAATGGTGTTTTCTTGTGTTATTTAAAAAACATAGACTTTCATTGTAACATACAAAAGAAGCGGAATTGTTCAAAATGTGCCTCAATATTGCTAATAATTACCGAGTTATCTCAATTGGTCCAACGAGTATGATGTAATACTTGTCTCTAATAGACAGTTTATTCGTTATAAGATAAGAGAATGTATTTGTTATAAATTTTTATTGATAACCTTTGTGTTAATACGTATACTAGCTAAACTCGGCCGCGCTTCGCTGTGGCTCAGTCTGATATGAAACGAACCTGAGTCTGATGTCAAATGGCCGCGGCTTTGCCACGACCAGCGACATGGTCCAACTGCCGCGGCCAGTGACGTGGTCAAATTGCCGCGGTCAGCGCCATGGTCAAATTGCCGCGGCTAGCGACATGGTCAAATTGCCGCGGCCGGGCGGTCGTAGACTGTACGATAATGAAGACAGTACTGTTTGCCAACAACCTTATCTTTCTTTTAAGAATATTATTAACTTCGGGGAATCCCGGGACGGCCAAGACTCTACTCTTTATGAATAGGTCGAAGGCTATTATAGGTCGTCCATATATAAGCACATCGCGCACACGTATCGAGACACGACGACGATAATATTATTTTATTCGTT
>WYDF02286786.1:0-16612 GCA_009867245.2 Adranes taylori
AATGGACCCACGCCCGAAACTCGAGTCACAAAGTAAGTGATATATAATAGTGCATGTTTTTCACATATATATATATATATATATATATATAATATATATATATTTTTAAGTTATAAATATTAAGGAACAATAAAACAAATTATTTTACCTCGTTATTGCGTATAGCTATATTTATGAGTTTCAGTGCTTTATTATAATTACAAACTGAGGGCATTACCTTTATATTACTAAGGATATTATTGGTAAATTAATACCAGCTTTATTCAAGTTTGATTCTGATTTAATAATTCAACTTTAATCCTTATTTAATTATTCATGTTTCAAATTCTTTTTATTTGTTCTTTTGTTCTTTCCAAGCTGCCACAATTGCGGTAGATTTTTAAATTACATCTCCCAATTAGTTATTAGGCGTCACTTCATTTGTTTAGAATGCATACACAAAACTCCTGCTTCAAAACGTTGTGCGAACACTGAACTCATATTTTGTTTTTATACACAAGTATCCTGCAAGGAAGCCGCCGTACATCAATCACTGATAAGTGATGTACGTCTTTTAAAGAGGAAAAGTTCCTATAAGAAAATAATATCGGAAACAAATCGGTATTGAGATAACAGAGAATTTATTAGATAGATAGATAAGACCTTTATTTGGCATACAACAAAAATAACAATATATACCTAAAAAACTATTCTTTAAGAACTAAACACAACCACTAAAGAAAAAATTAATAAGACATACAAAAATAAACAAACTTCCTACTGTTCTTCCTGGGAGAAGGAAAGACCAATATAATGTTATTTCCTCCCCCTGCAGGCTTATTATTCCATCCCTCCCTCATTCGCCCATTCTCCACCACAAATAATTACGCTTCATCCTATCGAGCCCGACCTTAATATCCGCGAACAACAAATACACCTATCTCCTCTCCGCCACATTTTGATTAATTACATAATTAATCGTGACAATGTTGTCCGATTAATTAACGCGGTTCCCCCTATCCCTCACAAATCCATTCTGCGTAAGTGACAGAATCCCTTTTACTCTAACCTCCTCTTCCAGTCTTCCATTCACCATCCTCGCATACATTCTATACAGCCCATCCATAATTCTAATACCCCTATAACTACTCACACTCCCTTTCTCACCTCTCTTGTACACCACACAATTTCACCTTTCTTCCACTCCTCTAGCACGCTCACCCTCCCCATCCATATACTGTTAAATCCTCTTGCCAATGCACACACTCCCTCTTTATTCAAGCTTTTCATTCTCATAGATCCACCGGAATCCTATCTGGTCCTGCCGCACCCCCTTTCTTAATCCTACTGATTTCCCTTCTCACCTCCTCCACCGTAATTTTTTCCAAATTCACCTCCTCCTGATCCCCGATATTCCTTTGCCACTCCCTTTTCTTTTCCTTCGCTTCTTCTCCGATCCACTCTTCTCTACACTTTTCTATTCATTCTGCTATCCTTATACCACATCTTGCTCTCTTATTCGCCATCGATTCCCTCTGTCTCATGTATTTCCACAATTCCCTTTCGGATCTTATTCCCCGCAGCACCTGTTCATCTCTCTTTCTATTCCTTCCTTCAAGACAATCATCCTCCTCCCTCCATCTTCTTCTAGCAAGGTCGTAATCTTTCCAGGACATTTCCCCTCTCCTAACCTTCCGTAATACCGCTATAGCCATCCTCTTTTCTCGATCCATTCTTTATCAACTTTAAACCACTCCACTTTCCGTTCCACCCTCCTTTCCTCCCTTTTTACTAACCTCCCTACAACTTCATTCTCTATACCGTCTATATCACAAATTTCGTTCCAATTAACGTCCTTCCGATTAACGTCCATCCTTAAATCCATACATTTCCTTCCATACACTCCCTAAGACTCATCCTCCACTCTGTTTCTACGGGAAATAACTATCTTTCTAACCAGTCACTACCAATCTCATCATCACAACATAGTCGATCACCTACATTTAAATCAAGGGGAGGGGGTTGCCGTTTATCATCAAGATGTGCTCAATTTTATATAGTCAGTATGCTTTCGTAAGAAAAGTAGAACTCCCCTCCGTGTACGTCTATGTCAGGCCTACTAGCCTATTAGCGGGAATAATAAGAGATAAAAAATTTGATAAAATATATTAAAACTAATGTTTATTTACTTTATTGCTTCTATTATGATTAGCGCTTTTCTCCGACATATTTTAGGAGTAAA
This sequence comes from Adranes taylori, assembly GCA_009867245.2. NCBI lineage: Eukaryota > Metazoa > Arthropoda > Insecta > Coleoptera > Staphylinidae > Adranes > Adranes taylori. The sequence continues at coordinate 2,222 of WYDF02286786.1, forward strand.
ATTCATTATATCAAAATAACATAGATTATAAATTCTCTTTATAGTGTTATAAATGCATGACTAGTATTAGCATTTGGTCTTAGCATTTTGCATTTATTACTTTGACAATTAGAAAACTTACGAGATCAGTATTAATAATACACGTCAGATTTGCATGCATATGTATATATACCTAGAATATATACATGTAACTCAGTGTAAATACATTGAAGTTCACAAAGGAGCGAGCTAATTAAGATTTCTGAACGTAATTAAGCTAGCAACGTGCAGGTGCAAAGTACCCATTACCTACAGCGTATTTGACAACTCGCATCTGAATGAATGATACATTAATTACGGCGTACTGAGAAATTTTCAGCATATTATTTACTACTATATTTATGATCTTATATTAATAATATTTTATTGTATTATATCAATATTTAAAATGTTACGTTTTCACTATGTAGTTTTTCACTATGCACTTTATACTATGTAATAACATTAATAACTTTATTCAAGCAGTTGAATGATATTCAATAATAATAAAAATGAAACATACAATTGTTTACGTCAGTAAAAAGGAGATATCAGATACATAAGTAATAGAAGTTAACGTTATAAATGTGTTTTATATTATTTGGTAACGCATTATAAAGCTTACATCAATTATAAAAAGCACCGATTTTATATAACTTAGAAGAGTGCTGCGAGTATGTAAACAAGGTTTTATGTCTGTTACAATGGCTAGTAAATTACAGTAGCTTGACTACGTCAAAGTTACAGCAAAAAGCTGCATCTTTTTATACCCAACACATTCCACTTAAATTAATGCATAAGAAATCTGTATTATGTGGACAAAATAATGAATCAATTAGATTTAAGAATTTTTAGTAAAAAAGAAAGCAAGATTTAAAAGTATTGTCGTCTAACAACGAACGCATCTTAAATGAATTATTTCCTAAATTATTACTAAATTATTTCCAGGTACGATTGAGCCAACAATATGCCATTATCGTCAGTCAAAGGCTTTTGACACGTCAACAAATAGTTCAATAGCAGATTGTCGCTTGTCCAGAACCATCAGAATATTTTCAGTAAAATATGCCATATCTGTGTTAATGGAGATTCCTATGCAATACCCGATGTATCTGGTCGAGGATTTGTAAAGGAATATAATCAGTGACCTATGATGTGTTTTATTTTAGCCTTCCAGCAGCAGCAATTATTGGTAGCCGTAGTAGTTAAATTTCTTCTAGGTTTTTGACTTCAACTTATTTGCTTTGGTAGCATATACTGTTCTCACTACTATTCCACGTATTTACTCTACCATTCATTACTTCTGACAGATTTTTTTAATTGATTAATAATTGATTAGTGATTTCGTATCATCAAGTCCTATAAAGCAGTTTGATATAAGGATTTTGAGAAATAATTGTACTCATCGACTGTCATGAAAAATGTATGGCAGATTTATTATGATCTGCTTTGCTCAACCAGTTCCAGCGATTCAAATGTATGTTGCAACAATGGTGTTTTAATAGTACCATGCTACACAGAGCCCCCTCTAAGCCACTAACGACAACAGAATACAGCTATGTTTTGCTCGGATCGAGCTTAACGAGTGTGTACGAACGTAATCTCATTATATTGTACGATTATGATATTACTCGATTGTACGATATTGTACGATTATGTAGATTATGATATTACTCTTTTTGTTATCTTTGCATTTTTAATGTGGCCCGATGTTTTTTCGGCGGGGGCGAGTGGAGTATCATAACAATAAAAAAATTATCTCAATATGCCTTTCAGTATATTACCAACTGAATTATAAAATAAATTTAAGGATTTATAATTAAATGATCCAATCAATAAATAATATAATAAACGTATAGAACAACAAATAGTTAAACCCGTCACAAATCAAGTCACAGCATTAACGTTTACTATATGAATAATACCTCACACTTTTGAGGAGCTACAATAGGTATGTATCTATCATCTGTGAAAGATCAAATCCTTATTTGATAATATGAGAAATGCTTAGTAGGTGCTTTTATATCAATGCGCCTGCACCTCTTTTTCATCTATATTGTTTCTTACGAATCTGGCTTCGATCTCCAGTCACATACATATGTATATACTTCCAAAACATGGCTTCTAGAAGTTTTTTCTTTTCTTTTTAAAAAGTATCTTACACCATCATCGTGATAGATATATCAAACACCAATATTTGATATACACAAACACTCCAATGTTTGTTGTCTCATGTATATATATAAATTACGTTTCTTGGGAAAAGGTTTAGATATTTTATTTTTAACGAGTATATTTAAAAAATGCTAGAGTTAAAATACACAACGGCGCCTTGTAAAAGTATATTAAATATTCTCTTCTGACACTATTGACACATTTTAAGTAATTTGAACAGAATGCTCAATGGGATGAACACAAAGAAAGAATAATGGTTTTGTCATGAAGAAAACAATAAAGATGGCCATACTGAAATCCAAATAGCGCAGCGCAAATAAAATTGATTATGCAGAAAACAATAAAAGAAGACCATCATAAAGACCGCTATGTCCAATAAAGACCATCATGAAGCACTCCAGTACTATTATCAAATTTACTGATATTTGCGATTTGTTTGTTTTTTAATTATCTACATTTTTCCCATTTAAACGTTTCTATATCTCTCCTACTTTAGGAGCTAGAAATACTGTCTCCATTAGAAGAACGTCTGTAGCTTACTTTAAATGCCATTAAAAATAGTATACCGATTATTTACATAAGATCAAATTATTTCAACCATTTATTTGAGTTCATAAGAATAATAATTTTATTAATAAGAAACTGTGTGTTTCAATTAAAAGATTGCTGAATAAATGATTCAACATTTATTTCGCACATAATACATTCTACAAACTTGTTATAAATGATTCTTTGAAACCAAGAAAATAAATTAGGAAAACTTGGGAAGTATACAAGTATCAAGGATGTTTGAAACTTTTCGAAAAACATTGGGAAGCCATACACATAGTTAACTCCAAATCGATATAATAAACTTTTATTAATGTTGACAAGTTTGATATAAGTAATATTGTGCAGAAGTTACCAGAAGTAAAAATATTGTTTCGTTTAAAATAAACAAAAAAAAACACGGTGGTGTTAATATCGTGTTACTATTTCTTTATTTTGTTTACTGGACTTGTATTTATCAATTTTTATCAATTATTAAATTTATATGTATAGTTGAATGTGTATTACAGATTGGAATACGTTTCCAACTAAAGTGGGGTACAACTGAAATGAGAAGGTAATGGGACATTTTATAAACGCAAGCGGGAGCTTATTATAATAGTTGAAAAAAGTTAATACAAATGTGTTAACTCTTGTTCTCAAAAAGTTCTTTGAACTCAAATGATTCTATCAATTGAGACAGATTATAGCTACCGTGTCTAAAACCAAACTTTTTATGATGCTAGGATAGTGAGTTTACAGCATTACGAGGTGCTAAATATTCTCAGATATAGTAATTCCATTTAAAATAATCTGAAATTTTCTATAACCGAAAATGGGAGCTTACGTAAACACGTACGTAGAGCATTCGAGTTTATAGTTTACGTAGAACATTACGAGGCGCTAAGTATTCTCAGATGTAATAATTCTATTTAAATGTGTCGGAAATGGTTAATGTGGTAGTTTACGTAAACACTTACGTAGAGCATTACGAGTTTGCAGTTTACCTAGAGCATTACGATACGGTGAATATTCTCAGATCTAGTAATTCTATCTAAAAGTCTCGGAAATTTTTGATAACCGAAAATAGTACTTTACGTAAACAATTACGTAGGGCATTACGAGTTTGCAGTTTACAGTTTGCGTAGAGCATTACGAGAAGTAATCTCAGATGTAGTAATTATTTTTAAAAGTCTAGGTAATTTTCGATAACCGAAAATAGTAGTTTACGTAAACCCCTACTTAGGACATTACAAGTTTGCAGTTTCCAGTTTACGTAAAGCATTACGATACACTGAATATTCTCAGGTGTAGTAATTTTATATAAACGTCTCGGGAATTTTTGATAACCGAAATTAGGAGTGTACGTACGTACAGCGTTACAAGTTTTCAGTTTACAGTTTGCGTAGAGCATTACGGGACGCTAAGTATTCTCAGATGTAGTAATTCTATTTAAAGTCCCGGAGATTTTCGATAACCGAAAATACTAGTTTACGTAAACACTTACGAAGAGCATTACGAATTTGCAGCATACAGTTTACGTAGAGCATTACGAGACGCTAAATAGTTTCAGACGTAGTAATTCTATTTCGAAATCTTAGAAATTTTCTGTAATCGAAAATGGGAGTTTAGTAAACATGTACGAGTTTTCAGATTACTGTTTAGGTAGAGCATTATGAGACGCTAAATATTATCTGACGTAGTAATTCTATTTAAAAGTATCGGAAATTTTCTGTAAGCGTAAAAGGTAATTTTCGTAAGTACGTAGAGCATTACGAGTTTATAGTTTACAGTTTACGTAGAGCATTACGAGACGATAGATATTCTGAGATGTAGTAATTCTATTTAGAAAGTTTTGAAAAATTTATATAACCGAAAATGGTACTTTCTGTAAACACGTACGTAGAGCATTACGAGTTTGGAGTTTACAGTTTACGTAGAGCATTACGAGACGATATATATTTTTAGATGTAGCAATTCTATTTGAAAGTCTCGAAAGATTTATATAACCGAAAATGTACTTTACGTAAACACGTATGTAGAGCATTACGACTTTGCAGTTTACAGTTTACCATGATCAGTACGAGACGCTAAATATTCTCAGATGCAGTAATTCTACATAATAGTCACGGAAAATTTTGAGAACTGAAAATGCTAGTTTAGGTAAACACATTTTTTATGTTTTAAATGAAATAATATCTTTTAAAAATATATATATGTCACGTGTCAAAACGTACAGTGTTGCTAGATTTTTGAAAGTTTCGTGCTATTTTCAAATCACAAAATCCTAAAATAAACACTGTTCCGTTTTTAATAAGCTACTCCAAGGGGTTATATTTGTTTTAATTAGGTTTTATTGATTTAGATTGGATTTTATTAGTTTTTTTCAAGATTTCTGTAGTTTTAATATTTTTTTCCTATTTTAGAATTGGGTTCTATAATATACATATAATTTTTTTTTGATTCTGTTTGTTACGTGTTCCGTTATGTTTTATATTTTCTTCACATTATTGCAGGAATATTTCGCTCAGATTTTCTCACGGTGGTGAACCTGTGGCAACAATAAAAAAGAAATACACAGCAATAACACACATAAAAATATCCAATTCACCATAGAATCGGACATTAACTGGAATATTAATGGACAATACTTACAACTGGAATTACTTGGACAATGAAATAATAAAACAAGATGATGGGCTTATAGTACAACATATTTTGAAAACCAACCTACAAGCAATTTTATGAAATAGAAAAACAAAAAATTATTGAAATTGCTACAAGTAATGATATACAAAGTGGAGTATTCGAATGTACAAAATTAAACTGTAAAGGATGCCATAAATCATATACAGCAACTTCAAAACAAGATGCAGAGAACATCAATATACAATAAGAAGACCAGACATTTATGCAAATCACCTATTAAAATATAACCATCCAATCGATATGCTACAAATAGTGAAAAGAAGCAGCAAAAACCGGGAAATCACAGATCGTATAGAAATATATGAAAATAAAATTAACGTAAACTAAATTGCACATTTCACAGCCATTCGAATTACAACAGAAACAAGAAACATAGAACAATAGAAACAGGGATAAATAAGTAAACATGGCAATGCTAGTAGTATAATACGACATAAAAATTTGTTAGATGCCAAAGAAGAAAAGAAAATAATCAGCCAAATGATGGTCCAGATAGATCGAAACACATCACATGGTAATTAAAAAAATATTAAATGAATAATAATTAAAAAAATATAATATGGATTTGATTAGATATTTTTAAGTGAGGTTTTTGTACTAACTTCTCGAAATGTAACCTAACTTCTCGAATATGAAACTATGAGAATAAAACATAGACTGTAAAAAAGTAATTAATTTTTACAACAAAATTAGAAATGCAAATGTTAATAATCTACGAAATATGAAACTTTTGATAGTCACAGTTAAATTGCGTAAGCGGTACGTACATCCCATAAAGTTGCTTAACTAAAATGGACGTTGTTAAATTATATAATAATTGCTGTTTATGAAACTAATAATAAGGCGCTTTACCAGGACAAAAAAGGAAGAATGTTGCGTAAGATGGACTTTTGCGAGAGCTTGCGAGAGATGGAGGTATTGGATCTCTGGCATCTGCTGCTGGCTCCAAAGTAGCGAACGCCAACTTTGTAAATAATTAACTATGTTCTAAAACTCGTAATACATAAGGTTTCCAAATTATCAGTAAAGACATAAATTATATGGGATGATACGCATAGCCGAAATGAAATAACTAGGTTAATGACGATTTTCATTATTAAGTATATCATAATAAATAGCTATTCGCTTATGGCTTGATATATGTACGATGTTTATTTAATAAATCAAATTGTTTTATTAAATTAATGATTTAGTATAACGATTTTCTTTCATAAGAATCCCTATCTTCTATCTTGCTTCTTATAACCGCTTCATTCCAAACCATAAACTTCAACCCATTTCCTTTACCCCATTCAGCTATTTTCCGCTCTCCCCATCCGCACTCTCTTTTGATTTAATAATTATCTTCCTATCTGATACACTCCTTTTTTACATTGGATTTCTCTTCATCCTCCTCTCCGTCTGCTCCCTCCCTACAGTCGGTTAATTGCACATACTCTCTAATACTCCTCTCATTTCTAACACCACCCCATTTTTATATTAATATACCTGGCTTTCCTTCTCTGTATTATCTTTTTCATTTTTTGCCTCTCCTCATGCTAGTCTGACCACTTATCTAACGCCCCTGTCTCATCATTCCACATCCATTTTTCTTCTCTTATTCATAACTTTCTGTATCCAGCTCTTATTCTCTCATTTAATTATTGTACGATTAAAACTCTATAGTGGGATTGAGCAAGGCTAGAGAAAGAAGTAGGAGGATGGTTTAAGTCAAGACGTGGAGTACGACATGGGTACCCTCTTAGTGCCAATCTGTTTAATATATTTTTGAATGACTTAGAAGTAATCAGAAAGAGGCAATTGGGAGGGATAGTGATAAATGAAAAGATAATTTGAACACTGGAATACGCTGATGATAAAATAATAGATGAGTGAGATGGTTGAGCGGGTTAACAGATATCTGAAAGAGAGATGGCTTGAACTGAATAAGAAAACAAAAATATTAGTTTGCAAGAAAAGTAGAAGACAAAACAAAAAAATGTGTTTTGGGTGCATGGAGACGGTAGAATGTGTGAAAGCGTACAAATGTTTGGCATACACACAACTACAACGCGTCAGGCAAAAATCATACGAGGATGATGACAGTTAAAGCTAAAGCTGCGATAGAACGAATGAGATGGGTGAGTCAGAGAGTTGGTGACCGAGATTTGGAAACAGAGATTTGGTGAGTCGGTGAATATGAGGTTAAGGAGATGTGTATAAGAAGTGTAATTTTGATGTATGATGCTGAAGTATGAGTAGTGAGCGAGTGGTAAAGAAGAGGAATGATGAGAGCACAGGGTAATAGAATGTGAGAGTTTGGAATGGAATGAGGAGGAAAGATGTTTGGATGAAAATTGGAAGAGTTGTATTGGACTGCACGGGAGAGGAATAGGGATAATGAAAAAGATAGTAAGGGGTATAAGGAAGGGGTAATTCGAGATCAAATCGGGTAACAGGAGATTATAGGAGGTAGATTTACTTATTGGGGATGTTTTGCGCACTTTTCCTCTCTCTACCTTTGTCTACAAAAATTAGAATCAAATATTGTGTAAGGTTTTGGAAATATTGTATTGTATTAAATTGATTATGTCAATAAAGGTTTTTCTACTACATAATAAAATTTGATCTTTCCATAATCCATCTTTACGAATCCATGGAAGTTGCAAAGATTCATCGTTCCAAGTTTCATGTAGTCCTGAATGTCAGAGACGTTGGGATATGTACGTAAAATCATGGCAGATCCGTTTATGAAATATTCTCAGTATTGTCAATCCAAAAATACGCTAATAGATTTATGTAACTTTACGTGGGAGATAGCTTTTGCGTAGATGCTTTAAACCACTGTTACCGACACATATCAGCAAACTGATTACAGCTGCTGTTTTAACTATATCGAAAGCTTCTTATATTCCACGAACGTATGACGCAAATGATAGCAAACATATTTGTTTGCAAAGAATATTATTTCTTTAATTGAGTTTATATGGAATAGAGTACTTCATTTTTTGACGGAACGCAGAATTCAACAGTCTCATGGAAAAATTAGATATAAATATAATTATAAATGTAACATTAGATATAGAAATATAAATGATAAAAAGCATTGTGTTTATGTGTTTATGATCTTTATGCATCTCAAAAATCGTGTATTTTTACCATTGTACCGTTAGCCAATTGAAAGAGCGTTATGATGGAAGTTGATCGACATATCAATTTTCACAAAATTATTTGATAATAGTTATAAATTGTAAATAGAAATATAAAAAAATTAATTAATTCCTAAAATGTTTATGCATAACTGTGTGCCATTAATTCATCCTCTGTCAAAACAGCAGAAGGAATATTGTAATGTCCCCAAGCGGTTCAAGTGCTTTGGAGTGTATTATTCAAGAATAAATAAAACACAGTACTCCTACTCCAAAATTTGAAAACGTTTATTGATCTTTACAAAACCATGACGCGTTTCGGGATCAACGAATGCCCCATCTTCAGATTACAAGAATTCATTAACAAAAGTCATCAATTTTAATAAATAACTAATAAAGACATTAAATTTAACAATTACAGTTTCTAAAAATATAAGCACAATTGACTTTACTTATTACCGATATTCTGAACACTACAAATTATTATAACAATATTCATCCATGAAATTTATTATCAAAGTTAATTCATAAAACATTTATAAATACTTTGATAAATTATACTATTTATTTAAAAATTATAAAAATAGTTAATTATCTACCAAAAATGAATGAAAAAGTTTAAAGGCTTTTAACAGTAAGAAAAGAGCAAAACAGTGATTGCATTAATCCAAAACTTTAAAAAAAATGTTATGTAAACGTGAAAATCTTACCTTACAATTTGAGTCACAAAAGAACGGGGGAATAAAAAAAAACACTTAAATGTGCTCCCAGAAAATTTTGAATAAAACTGATTTATACACTAGTATAATCATAAAATTTGTAGAATAATAAATTAACATCAATTCTGAATGCAAAATAAGTATTTTTAAATTTTAAACCCATTTTCAACACCATATTGTCAAATGTTTAAAATGTAGCTTTTTTTATATTTTACAAAAAAACAAAATATGTTCATGATTTTTCAGGGTGATCAATCTAATCGCACGGAGATGTTCTTTAAATCTGACGTGGAATTTTAGTCAAGTTAGTCATACCTATATAAAACTTATCACATGAGCTACAATTTAAAGAATAAACACCTGTTTATTCAAAATCTTAGAAAAATCTTAGATTCATTATCTTAGAAAAAAGTTTTTATTTTTAAAACTTATGTCCATATTAAATTTTTTAAATAAATTTGGTATTAGATTACTGCATTCATTCAAATAAGTCATAGAATAAAATTTTGTATCTATATCTATTTCTACGTTTTTTAAAGTTATATTCTTTTTTCTCTGTTTATCTAAAAATATTTTTTTTATTCCCAAAACCATTTGCTAAAGCTAACCTTCTTATGATGTTGGCTACCTCTTCGAAATCATCTAGAAATAGTGGAACATTTATAGCTCTATGAATTAATAAGTGAAAAACTGCGAATTTCTGAGAATTAGGTATTAAATTATCTGTGAAGGTATTTCTTCTGAAAATCTTGAACCTTATCCGATCAACTTCATGATATAATAAGATATCTAGAAACGGAATCAAATTATTTTAAGGAAGTTCATGGGTAAACTGTATATTAACATTAAAGGAATTGAAATAGTCCTTAATTGCTATAGCATCCAACTCACCCCCCTCTATAATAACTAAAATATCATCAACATATCTTTTAAAATAACGAATCTTAGAGACAAGCATATGGTTTGAATCAAAGATTCTTTCTTCCAAGTCCTTCATAAAATTTTCTGCTAATAACGGTGATAGGCATGAACCCGTAACTAAGCCTTCACTCTGTCTATATAATTTGTCATTAAATAAAAAATAGTTTTGACTCAAGCATACTTTAACCAGATTATACAGAAATTCAGCCTCCTCGTCAGATAAATCTGACCGACTCAATAGTGTACTCACTAACAGTAAAACCCCATTAATGGATACTAATGGAAAGAGATTCTTCACATCTAACGAAAAAATAAGATGCTCTGAATTTATATGAAAAGTTTGTAAATCTGTGGTTAGTTCTAAAGAATTTTTCACAGACTTGGGATTATGAAACTTTAAGATATTGCTCAAGCTTATATTGAGCCATTTAGATATGTCATATGTTACAGAATTAACATAACTAACAATAGGTTTCATTGGTATTTTTAAATTCTCAACATCCAAATTCTCCGTAGATGATAATTTATGTAATTTAGGTAGATAATATAATAAGGGTGTTACACAATTATTATTAATTTTACACTTAATATCTTAATATCGTTGCTTTTCTTTTTACTGTCGAACATGCATTGTATATGCATTGTATTCAACTTATGCTTTTAGTTTTTTTCTTTTTTTTGTAAAACATACTATTTAAATTAGTATGGTCGTATCTTTCAAAATGCGACCTCGTGTAATATATAAAAAAAGCTAAATTTTAAACATTTGACAATATGGGGTTGAAAATGGGTTTCAAAATTTAAAAATACTTACTTTGCATTCAGAATTGATGTTAATTTATAATTCTACAAATGTAATGATTATAGTAGTGTATAAATCAATTTTATACAAAGTTTTATTTTGGAAGCACATTTAAGTGTGTTTTTTTTTCTTCCTCCGTTCTTTTCTGAATCAAATTTTAAGGTTCGATTTTCACGTTTACATAACATTAGTTTAATGTTTTGGATTAAGGCCATCACTTTTTTGCTTCTTTCTTATTGTTAAATGCCTTTAAACTTTTTCATTCATTTTTGGTAGATAATTAAGTGCTTTTATAATTTATAAATAAATAGTAGAATTTATAAAAGCGTTTATAAATGTTTTATTGATTAACTTTGATAATAAATTTCATGAATGAATATTGTTATAATAATTTGTAGTGTTCAGAATGTCGGTAATAAGTAGTCAAAGGTGCTTATATGTTTAGATACTGGAATTGTTAAATTTAATGTCTTTATTAGTTATTTATTAAAATTGATGACTTTTGTTAATTAATTCTTGTAGTCTGAAGATGGGGCATTCGTTGATCCCGAAACGCGTCATGGTTTTGTAAAGATCAATAAACGTTTTCAAATTTTGTAGCAGGTGTACTGTGTTTTTTTATTCTTGAGTAATGTAGATATGGCGTCATCACAAGCATACCGGTTCTCATCGTATGGATACAGGGCCAATGTAATTCTGCATCTGAGTAAAAATGTCGTGTCCTATAGATCGAAAACGTAACTGCGTTCTGTGAAGCAATGTTTTTTTGAAATAAAAAAATTGTGAAACTTCGGCTGAAATATTATTTTTAACATATTTTTAATGCCTTTAAGTTTTTTCATTGTTGATGTTTCGACTATATGACAATAAATCTTCCACCTCAAACCCAGAAATTCGTACATTAATTTGCCTCCATATTCGTCTTTCATGAAACCGGGAATTGCTTTATTAACGAACGGGATACTGTATGGACTTTCTCAGATAAAATTAGAAGTATCAAAACGGCTAATGTTTAACCGCATATCATTATATAAATTATTTATCGGTCTGAATATAGAAAGTGAATGAATCTGTGTCCATATAGGACAATTTTACATTAATCCATAAAATTTGATAAAAAGGCTTGATAAAATTTATAAAAGAAGTCATACATGAGCCATTTCGATATTTATAATACTGCAACGAGGCAATTTATCCTCGTTTCTATTAGTTCGATGTTAAAGATAGAGCATTTGATACTTGCAAATAATGTAAATACTTCATGATAATTAGATGCGATAAAATGTTGAACTGTGTAAATACAAATTTATGTAACAATTCGAATTAGAGGGAAAAGGTCCAATGCTCTTTTCTGTGCAATAATCACCGTTGATTCGTGGACCTCAATTATCACCGAAAATAATTAGGTACGAATTAATTATGACCGAAGATATGCATAGCGGTGTCTAGACGGTCAAATTGGAGGGGAGACCAAGATGAATAAATACGACACAGAGACGTGTGAACAAACACTAAGATTTTATATCTGCCGCCAAATCCTCTGCCGGTTAGTTTAGTGAAAATATAATTATGAATTATTTCTAATTAAAATAATAATTAAATAAAAATAGTCATGAATAAATCAGAGTGTCGGTTTTAGTAACGAGGCAGTATTAAATAATTAGGCATGAGACCTAGCAGTATTTAGCACTAGATCATTTTTTTAAGAATGATTTTTACGAATAAAGTAAATTAAAATTATTAAGTAACAAGTTGAAATTATTTAACAATTAAAATTATTTAGTAACAAATACTCATACAAAAATGCCATTTAATATTTGTTATTTTACACCCCAATAAATATTATATAAAGCAGATGCGATGCACTTACAGTTCTGTCGCTGCTCACAAACTTATTCTATTATTATTTTTACATTAACGCACAATAATCTTATTTATTTAGATTTATTTTAATTGAATGAAGGTCAATTAAAATAAATATAATAATAATAGAATAAGTTTGTGAGCAGCGACAGAACTGGAAGTGGTTCATATAATATTTATTGGGATGTAAACTAACAAATCTTGAACGCCATTTTTGTTTGACTGTCTGAACACAGGCACAGGTATTGATTTATTTTATTAATTATAAGGCGTTGACTATTTTATTTATTTGTATGAACGAATATTTTACTTTAATTACATTTTTATTTGATGGCATGAAAGCATGACGCATTGCCAATACATTTATTAAGTTTGAACCACTGTTTCATTTTGGTGCCTGAAATATAGAGACTATTGACTCTCGGCAAGGGTTTGCGTCACCATTAATTGTTTAGCCACGGGAGGCACGATTAAATCTGGAAGGTACGCCCACCTTAGCAATGTTCCAGTCTAGTGTTTTATTTTAAATTCTATTTGGAGACAAGGGGATTATAATTGAAACGTTCGGATTCAATAACTAAAATAATAACCTTATTTAGTAAAAGATAAGTTAAAGCACGTATTAAAACAAAGCGCAATCTTCTAAAACAATAATTGATCTAAGTCACTCTAGAGTGAGAGCGGGAACGTTACGTAACTCATAATTTTTCCCTCTAATCAACATCACGTCAGGAGGCCAAAACCCCAAAGCAGAACGTGACAATACGACAAATCCGATGTAAATAATTTTATCATAAACATACTTGACATGAGACATGCGGATAGCGACAAGGTATTCGGAAAAAATTCGCGGAAATTTATAATTTGAGGATTAAGCTTCGTACTCCTCTATCATTTCCTTTATTTTCCCAGCTAGTTACAAGTGGAATATCCTTTCTTTACTCTATGTTCGCAATCAATTTTCCAAAAATTGCATTGTTCTCAGAGCTATTTTCTTCAGCTTAACGCATAGTGTTATGTATTGTTCCAGCCATTTAGATTATTTAAATTTTAAGACTCAATTTTAGGCCATATTTAATTGCTAGTTGCACTACTCTATAATGCACAACATATTTCTCTTTATTTTGCAAATTTGGAAAAGTCTCGGTTGCTTAAATTTCGAATTTTCTGGAGCCATTGACAGACAAATCATTATGCTCATCGTGGACTTCTTTAGGATGTTCGATATGAATTCTCAAGATGTAACCAACTGAGGTACAAGCTGAGACATTTGTTATATCTCAATTATCTATTTCGTCTTTGGTTAAGAATTCCAACTCTCCATAAGGTAGTTGTCGGCTGAGACCCCATCCATACAAGTTATTCGCATTCTGATATTGGCTTAGATACATCATAGGTATGTTCCTTATCTTTCATATCGGGATTAATAGCTTTAGCATGCTTATGTATTCCGCCTCGAATTGATTTTGAAATGAAATGCAATTTTTTAATATCGGTAAACAATTCAATTTTAATGTTTGTTATTTTC